>VMDO01039707.1:0-12494 GCA_007922755.1 Pedetes capensis
CCCTTAGTACCTTGATCAAAAGACTATCAACAAAGCAGGTAGCTGAACTTCTCTCATGCCTGCTTTGAGCCATCCACAGATGCCTTGAGGAAGCCACATGGAAACCACAGCTTCTTGCTGCCAAAGCACAACTAGAGCTCCTGAAGGTACTGACCCAGTCACAACTGTTTCAAACAGCTTGCATGGTCCTTTTTGTTATTATAAGCCTCAGTGAACTCTAGATGACCCTGCAGCCATTTCTACTCATGCCAGATGATGGTGATGCCCAGTGACCCAGAAAAAAGCCTGTGACTGGTACAAACATGATCCTTGATTTGCATGAGAGTGTGGTGTGATTAGCACGAACACTGTCCTTCATTTGCACGAAGGTCTGCCAGGATTGATGAAAACAACCTTGTCATAATCCCTTGATGGCTACATAAATAGGCTGTTTGGCTCACTTTTAGAGCCAGCGAGGAGATGCCCTACTGTGCTACTACTATAACACTAGGCCTAATGAAATGGTTCCCTTGAGTGGCCTTTTCTTGCCCACTTTTATTTATTTTTAAGTAACATTTTTATTAATGTACAAGTTCATGGGTTTCAATACATGTATATCACTGTACACTGCTCATGTTCACCTCCCACCTTACCCTCTTCTGAACCTCCTCCCCTCCGCTGACCTCCTTCCCCACCAATGGTCCTCCTTCTACTTGGAGTTTCATTCTTAATTACTTTTACTGTTTATCATTAAAAGAGGAGGCTGAGCTGATAACACAAAGCAAGGATGGAAGAAGTGACACCAGAATGGTAGTGCCAGTGAAGGTAGCAAAGGCAGCAGCAGAGGTGGCAGCAGCTGCAGCCCCAATGGTAACAGTAGCAGCAAAAGTCATCTAAAGAATTCCAGAGAGAAGCCAGGGCAGAATGCGATGAGGGAACAGAGGTGGCAGAGATAATGAGGAACAGTGGAAGTAGAAAGAAGGTGAGAAAGTGGAGAGCCAAGGTTGAAAAAAGAAGGCTAAAGAGCCAGAGAAGAAAAATTAGAGGTCTTATTCACTGGAAAAGTTCCAGAGAGCCGCCAAGTCTGAAGGGCCAAGAGTCTCAGCCACCATAGACCTGAGAGCTAAAACACTTGTTGCTGTAGGGTTGAGGGTTCCAGTACCCCATGCCTGTAACAGTAGGAGGCACCACCTGCTTGTGCTGGCTGCTGCCAGTGCTCACTGCTGCCAGAAGAGGAGGATTACAAAAGCTGCCAAGTTCCAGGGCCACTGGTGAGTAAAGCCCAGAATAATAAGCCTCCAACCTGAGTGCCTAGATCCATAAGTCTCTGGCCTCTAAAGCCTGGAGCAATATGCCCCTACCTATTAGGGTTGGAGCTGTAAGCCTCTGAGTCTACCAGTCCAGCCCCCAGGTCCTAGGCACTCAAGGACTGGGGATTGCCAGCCCTGGAAGAGCTTCTCCTCCCCTACTTATCCTTTTCCCCTATCCACATAGAGCAAAAGGACCCCAGCCAGTTGAATGGCAATAGGAATGGCCTTATTCCAAGAAGGCAAGGACTCTGAAGAACAGAAGGACAGACAGCCCAAGTTTAGCTCTTCTGGCTCTACAGTTGTATCCAAGGTAGACCCAGAGACCCATGTGAGAAAAAATCCCTTCTCCTATCTTGAATGGGCAGAGCTGAGCACAAAACCCAGGCACATGTGACCATCCCTATTGAGCAGACAGGCGGGAACTTTGGATTTTTGCTGCATTCCCCTGTGTTGAAATAAGTGAGGAATAATGAAGCAGGCTGGCTTTGGGGGGCTCAGGCAGAACCCAGATGTAGTCTAAAATAGAGGTGCAGGAATGGCATGACATTATAACAACTGAAGTACAAAGCATAAGGTTTAGAAGCAAGGGCTGTGTTGACAGGGACACCCCCTCCTCTACCACCAGCCAGAAACAAGAACTGGGCTATTAAAAGGAAGCTCAAAGTATCACTTTAACATGACAAAAATTTTCCCAAGCTGATGACTTTCTTTCCTGGAGCTGTGATCTAATTGGCCTGGTTGCTTTTGGATGTTCAAGGCCTTAACTTTATACTTAAGAATTTTGTCCCTATTAGGAAACAAGTTTGTCTGCATCTTTGAGGGGCTAGAGTCTCTAGTAACTGTCAAGTGGTAGAGATGGAGCTAATATGAGGCAGGCTACAATGAGAGGACTTACCCACTAGCGCCTATGAAATATTTTAAAGGTTGTGACAGGATCTTTCCTGGATTTGCAAAGGGCTGATTGTTTAGAGTTGCCTGTACTCTTTGCTGCTTGCCCCCAAATTTCATAGGCTTTCACTGTCTTCAAAGTGAGAACCAAAGCTAGAATGAGATTAAGTCTTTGTCAGTAATTTAAAAAGGATTTTTTTTTGAGGAAGCTCGTAAAGAGATTCAAGAATCTGTCAAATTTGCCAAGGGTCCCCACATAAAATTATAGCCATCCTGAGCTGATTTAGCAGCTTATTAAGTCCCAACATGAGAACTATGTATTCTGTACCACTGAGCATCTTATGTCAACAGAATAACCATAACTGGAATCCAACAGATCCCCTGGGGAGGGGAACTCCTCAGAGGAGATATGGTATTAAAGATCAGCCACAGGGTCAAGGAAAGTACCTCTGTATTTTCCCCACCAGACAAAGCCAAGCCAAAGCACAAAGATCAATTCTGGTACTTAAGCAAGAATGGAGAGATTGGGTCTAGAAAGTACCACAGAACATTTAACCTATTGAAGGGGACACTAAAGGGAAACGTGAATGCTCACTCTGATATTTTTTTAAGTCTGTGACATGAAAGAGACCAGAGTTACAGAAACCTAGAATATGAGAGATGGAAAGACCATAGGTCACTACGCATGGTGGTGAACACTTACAATCCCAGCAAGTTGAGAGGCTGAGGCAGGAGGATCACTAGTTTGAGGCCAGAGGCAGCCTATGCAACTTAGCAAGACCGTGTCTCAAAAATAAAAAATAAAAAAGGATGGGAGGTGCCCCTCAGTAGTAGAGCATTTTCTTAACATATGCAAGGCATAGGGTTTAATTGCAAGCACCATTAAAAAAAAAAATATGCCTAACTAGTACCACAGAGGGACATCTCCAATGGTCTAGGAGAAGCAGTTTTGTGGATTCCCAGGCTGGGTTATTTCACAGTGCTACCAGCTCCACCCTGGTTTCTCCCACTGGGCTTCTGAGCCTGTCCCAGGGCCTTTACCTGGAGAGGGAAACAAAGCCAATTTCTTATCAGAGTGCCATCAGCTCAAGCCATCCATGGCAGGCTGAGGCAGCAACGAGCCTTCCTATGGCCAACATGGATATTCCCCCTCCACTATTTTTATCCCCACAGACAAGAACAATACTGAACACATATAGAACACTTCTACTGAACCCACAAATTCCCAAGCCCCCCAGCACTGCCAGGAGATCAAGCAAGATGATGCTGATTCCATAACTTAATACTGAACATCAATATGACACCATACACTGAAATTAGAAGGTCTCTCCCTTCTCAAGTTTCTCCTTTAGAATGGGAGAGGTTACATAATCCATCTACAAAAGTTCAGTGTCACAGCTAGTGATAAGAAAAGGTAGAATTTGTTGTGGAAATCGAGGAAGAAGCAAGGCAAAAAGCACTTGATTTAGGAAGGCAGAGTGGTGCTACAGGAATCCCAGTAGACTTCAACTGCAGCTAAAATCCTAGCTCCTCTTCTTAACAGTGCCCGTCACCCCTCTGAGCCTGCAAGGTGGTAGGTAATGCCTGTTCCAGGCTGAGAGCACCAAATGAAGCAATGTGTGTGTGTGGCACCCAGAACACCGTTCATGGAAAGGTTCACTGCACACTGTGTATAATATGAATCAGGTGGGAATAACTAGGGAACACCAGTGACCCAGTGGATATAAAATAAATCTCGTGCCACTTGTTCCTCTGGCCCTGCCTCAGTATTGACTACATCAAGAGTTGATCACTTTTGCCAGGTTGTTGCCTCCTCCATCCCTGGCTCTTCTCGTGTAAGAGTGGGGATAATTAGAAGGGGAACCCCAGCAAAGCTGACCGTGTACCACTACATGTGTCAGCTGGGTCAACAGGCTCACCTCTGGGAGAGTTCTATGCAAATTATTCACGTGCCCCCATGAATGGCTCAAGTCACAGGATCTGCCCAACCATGAAGTACAGAGCTCCTGTGCTAGAAACAAAGTAAAGCTCCCTGGCCCAAGCTGCAGAGAAGAAGTGGTATGTCAGCTGCTGAACACTGCACAGGAGGGAAGGCTGGTCAGATGGACACCCTCCTTGTGCATTCAGTTACCAGAGACCAGGAGGCAGGAGGAGGAAACCAGACCCCACGAAAGAAGCCTTGGAAAAGGCAAGTCAAAGGAGCCAAGGGAGCCATGGCTGATTCATCATTCTGCTAAGGGCCCTGGTGACCATCCTTTGCAGCATATCACTGATGTTCACAGTGGTTTATATGTTGACCTTGAGCCCCAACACATCCTGCAATGGCGGAAGCGAGATCACTGCTGGACAGGGAAGTTCATGCAATTTCAAACCGGTGGACCTAGGTTTTGACTACCGTGCTCAGCACTTTTTGGTTTTGTGACCCTGTGTAAGTTGCAGCCCTTCTTTGGCACCTTGGTGTGTTTGTGTTTGCAATGAGGGTTAGACCAAGTTTTCTTCAGGCTCTGGTTCTAAGAGTCCCTGGGGAGCATATAAAGTAGAGAAAGGCTTGCCTCCCACACAGAGTCTGCTAGATCCTTTGTTTATATTTCCTTCGGGCAAGGACAGTGGTGTCCTCTAAAATTCTGAGTCAAGAGAATGATGATACACCAGAGTCTTGGTAGCCAAGAAACTCAGGTTAGGACTTCGTCCCACAGAGACCCTGTACTGCAGTGATCTCAGCAGACCTCAGTCAAAGAAAAGTGTGTTTGCTTCAGCTGCTTGGAGTCAAGAGTGAGTGAGTTGGCCAACCCTGCTGTCTTGCAGCTCCGCAGTCCATCTGTGTCCCTGTGTCTCTCCAGCATGTGCCCACTTTGTGCTTGCCAACTTTCACATCTTTCAGCACACACACTTGATTCCAGGACATTTTCATGTCCCAGCTGGTGTTCTTTTCTCCCACAAGCTGCTTCTGAAGACACAGCCCTGCTGTCTGTCCACACCTCCTCCCCCAACACTGCATTCTTTCCCCCCAACAGTGCCATGCCACCTCATCTGGGGAGTCTGTCATCCCACTGAGGCCAGAAACCATGGAGCCAGTTCCAGTTCCCTTCCTCTCCCTGACATCGTGCGCAGACCAGGAGATGGGTTCTCACAGCCTCCATGGATGCCTTCCCTCTGTCCTCTGTCTTTTCATCTGGATTCGTCTTCAAAATGAATTTAGCTGGGTTGTAAAGCCAGAGTGAGGCACTGGATGTGTCTCTCTCATGCAAACAATAAGGCAGTGAGTCCACACAGATTCATGTCATGCCCACTACGTGTCCAGTATTGCACTAGTTGGGATGAATGCAACAAAGAATCAGGCAGAGGCTCCAGAATACCAAAAACCAAAGCACAAGTCAAGAGGCATCGAACAACTGTTCCTTTCACAGAGTTGGCCAATGCATCCCAGTTAATGGTCTTCTCGAAGGAGTCTTGGCAATAATTCAGTTCTGCTGCTGTATGAATTACAAATACCACTTCTCCATAACTTTCCCACCAAGGTGCCCTATTCTGACTATCACTCTGATATAGCAGGAGCTGTGCCACCTGATGGTGCCACCTGATGTCAGCCTGTGATATTATTAAGAGAAGCACCAGGGAGGGCTTAGGAACCCTGGAGCCCCGCAGCAGCTCTGCCATTTAGCTAAATTGTAAATTCTCTAGGTCACTTGAACCTGAGGTAAGCTCCTTCTCTGAATCGTATCTCACCTAGGGAGATTAAATCTCATTGTTTCCCATATCTCCTCCAGCTCTAAAATGCTATTACTCCATCATCTGCCACATCCAATCCATTATAGAATGAGGGAGAGGCACAGTTTGAGGGCACCAGGAGGGGAAAGATGAGAAAGACTGTCGCAGGGGAAGAGAGCTCAATAAATTGTCTGTAGTATCAAAGTGACCAATGATGGAGATTTCCTTTAAAGAGGAGTTAGGATACAGACATGGAGCATTTAAACCAGCAGAGAATTCCTGCCGGGGCAGCTTGAATTGACAAAGAATGACATTATCTTGCTCCATGAAAAGCCTAATAAGAATCTAGCTTTCTGAAGCCTGGCAGATCTGAGCATTAAATACCTGTGCATGCGTGTGTGTGCCATTGCCCACTTCAGAGGCAGGCTTCCACCCCAGGGCCAACCCTAGACCATCCACTCTTTTAATAATCTCGTCATTACTCTCTAACTGTCCTCCCCTCTCAGCTATCTTTATTTCTTCTCCCATTTCCTTCCTTCCTCCCTTTCTCTCTTCCTTCCTTCCTTCTTTTCTCTCTTTCTCTCATAAGCACACATGGTTTAAACACACATACACACACAAAATAGCCTAAAGTGCAAATTCTCCATATCTCTCCTATTTGACTCCTAGCTCTATAATTCTATACCAAAACACAGTCACACAAACTTCCAAAGATATTACCCACACAGAGCTGTACATATGCATTTGTACAGCACTTTTATACAAAGGTTTGGTCTCTTGGTTTTTCTAAGCATTGATCATTCTCACTATAATTGTAACTCATTTATACAGTAGACATGCAGCCAGAAAGTCTTATAAATCCAAATATTTTAGTTATTTATAAAAGGAAAATGTGTGCTAGAGATGAAGACAATTGAAAAACATGCTTACACTAATAAAAGATTCTTCCCACTCTTATCACTTAATCAGTCATATATTGGAGGTTTCCTTAAAGTTGAACACTTATATTTTAATTGTTCTTACAGTAAAAGAAATACTTTAAGACTTTTTGGATTGTATGGATTTTATAGTTTTCCATAAAGAGCCAAGAGAAACCTTTGGTATTCAAACTCCAGCAGGATAGGGGTGCCCCAGAAAAGTACCTTGCAAGTGACCTAGAAGAGTGGATCAAGTTTAAACTGTATTACATAACTTCCAGCAAGATGTTCCCAAGCAGCAAGCAAGAAGCCTGGAGATGCTGAGCCCTGCCTCAGGCAGGGTGAGTAGCTTGGGGTGTCAGGTGTTCATTGTTTAGGTAAAGATAAATATTGAATAAGATTGGAGGATATAACAAAACAGAATGGGCTTACATACTGAAATTATGCATAATTGTTCCAGCCTCCAAGTGTTGCTGGAACTCTGAGAAGGCAGACAGATCAGCGTCAGCAGAGGAGTGGGAAACACTTGCTAGAAGGACCTTAAACGGGGGGTGGGCTTGGCCCAAGGGAGAGGAGTGGTGTGTTGGTTTCCTAGCACTGCCATCACAAAGTACCACAAACTAACTGGCTTAACATAACAGGAACTCATTCTCTTATGGCTCTGGAGACTCAAAACTGAAAGTGAGATGTCCTCAGGACCACGCTCCCTCTAAAGCCTGTATGGGAGAATTGCCCTTTGCCTCTTCCTAGCTTCTTATGCTTGTCACTAACTGTCGACATTGCCTGACATGGCTCCTCTGTCATCACAAGCTTGTCTCCTCCCGATACATCTCTGTGTCTACACAGGCATTCTCTCTTATAAAGACACCAGTCTTATGGGATTAAGGGACAATGCTACTCCACTATAAGCTCCTCTTAACTAACTGTACCTACAATGACCCCAGTCCCATATAGGGTCATATTCTGAGGTGCTGTTTTTTGTTAGGTGGCATTGAGTGAGATCTGACTCATAGCGGCCCTAACTATAGCAAAAGGAAACACTACCCAACACTGTGCCATGCACACAATATTTTTATGCTTGAGGCAGTGTTGCAGCCACTATGTTTCTTCTCATTTTGTCAGGACACATCAGCAAAAGGAGGTCCCAGTGCCTTTACTCCATTCTCATCATTAAGGTTGACACTACTTTGAAAAGGCAACTTTTTCCCAGTCATTTCTTAAATGCCTTCCAGTCTAGAGGGCTCATTTTCCAGTACTGTGTTTAGCAGTGCTTCCCTGCTCTTCATATGGATTTCAATGGGTAATTGTTTCAGGAGTGGGCTGCCTGGTCCTTCTCCCTAATCTGTCTTAATCTGGAAGTTCAGCTGAAACCTGGCCCCCATGTGGCTCTGCTGGTATCTGAAATACTGGTGGTATACCTTTCAGCATCACAGCAACACAAAAGCCCCTACAGCATGACAAGATGACAGACACATGGGAGGTATTCTGAGTTACTTGGGATTAAGACTTCAACATATCCTTTGGTAGTGGCACAATTCAATCCATACCATAAGGCAAAGACATTTTGCCTGATGCTGTTTCCAGTCTACCTCACCTCCCACCATCACCTCCTGTAAAGCCAGTGTCCACAGAACATCAACCTCCTCCTCTCCAATGACATTCCTCCCTTCTACACAACCCACTCACACAGCCTCACCATGGAAGATCTTAACACCCAGAACTTCAACTTCTACAAAATGCCAAACTCTGCCATGCTCTTGTCTGAGCCTTTTCTTGTCCTTCTTCTTTGCCCAATCCTCCTTTCTTCCTCACATCCCCAGTCTCCGGGCTCCTTCTTCTAGTCTGCTACCCGCTTCCTAAATTCAAATTCCTTACAATCCATCTGGAACCCACTAGTTCAAGTGAAGTCCTACCAATACTATCAATGGCTCTATACTCTTGACAGCCCATGTATCCAGCTTGTGTGAGGCCATTCTGTAGGAGAAAACTAGAAAAGAAAAAAAAAGGACCGTGTACTTCTGTTGTTTTTAGGTGCCATCAAGTTGGATCTGACTCAGGGCGATCCTCAAAGTGTTTGCAATGGCTGATTGTTTCAGGAGTGGACTGCCACAACTTTCTCCTGTTTTTGCGATGCTGGGGATCAAACCCAGGTCTTCAGATAGCACAGAGCAACACTCTACCAACTGAGCTAAACCCCAGACCCTATACCTCTGTAAAAAACAAAATAGTTATGTCAGTCTTAGCTGTTTTGTAGCAGGCACATTCCCATTCTGATCTGATTGCTTGTCCCATTTCCCACATCAACTTCTCAAACTCTCCCATCCCTCCCAAATCCAAACCTTGTCCTCATTTCCTTCTTTCCCTCTGGAAATGACAGTGTCCTATATGACATGGAGTGAATAAAGGCCACCAAATATTCAACCTCCTCCTGCCATTGTGCAAAATGTACACCTAGCGCCTCCCATGTCCATCCCTCCTCTGTAGTTCCATGGAATTTTTTTATAAGGAAAAGAGAGTGCATATTTATTGAATCCTCCCCAAATGTCAGTCATTATGCTAGGAGTTTTTATATGTTATCACATTTATATCTCCACCATGAGACTAAGGATGCTCCATTTTTCTTGTTTACCCTTCCATCTGACTCTCCAACTACAATTTTCTTGGATGTCTCTACTTACCATGCATTTTTCATGGAAACCTCTCAAACTTTATGAACTAAGTAAACAACTTCTATTTTCTTTTTCTATGTTAGAGGTGAGGAAATAGAAACTCACAGAGATTAAGCTACTTGACCAACCTAATACTGCCCAGAAGTAGGGGAAGCCAAGAAACAGACACAGATATATCCTGTGCTGTAGGCCATGTGGGACCCACCAGGTGACAATGGATGAAGGAAAAGGCACTTCACTAACCAAGACCTAGCCAGGAGGGGAAGAGAGAACTTGCTACTGTTCCTTCCAACAGATGCCTCCTTCCTGTCTGACCAGGAGCCACTCTCCAGGAATCTGGAGTGAGGAGCACCTAAGCGCTCTCAAGCTCCATGGGGCACCCTTTCATCCATTCATTCACCACATATTTAGAGAATGCCCTGAATGTGAAAATCCTGTGCTAGAAGTTGCAGGTGCTACTATGATCAACACAGACTGGCTCCCTCTTCCTAACCACTGTGAACCTTGTGGCCTAAGGAACCTCTCCAGGAATGAACATAAAGACAGAGGGTGGCCATTCCTGGCCCTATGCACAGACCCTCCATTTAGTTCTAGATATTCAGACATTTAGGCCTGAGGGCAGGGACTCATTCCTTGTTTGGGGGTTCCTGGAGAATAGAAGAGAAGCAGTTTAGACTACATTTTTCCCTTATCATCCTTGGAGGAAAAATGGCAAGCAAGACTACTTCCCACTGCTACATTTATGTGGCACCGCTGGAATTCAACACTGCTCCTGAGCCCCTAAGAAGTCAGAATCCCACATCAGCCTCAATCATAGCCACGTGTGTGTCCCAGGTATCTGAAATGTATGCTTTTCTTCCAAATATTTTTTACTTTGGTACTTTTGAAGTTTGGATTGAATAATTCTTTGCTGTCCTGTACATTATAGGATGTTTGAAACCATTCCCAATCTACTTATTAGATACCAGCAACAAAATCATCCATCTCCTCTAGTTGTTGTTGTTGTTGTTAGGTGCCATCGAGTCGGTATCCAATTCAAAGTGACCCTCATAGGGTTTTCAATGGCTGACTGTTTCGGGATTGCCTTGGGAGTGGATTGCCAGGCCCTTCTCCCATTTTTGCGGTGCTGGGAATTGAACTCAAGACCTCAGAGACTGCAGTGCAGCACTCTACCAAATGAGCTAAATCCCAGCCCTCCTCTTTAGTTAGGGTAACTAAAAATGTCTCCAGGCATTACTAAATGGTCCCTTGCAGTGCTTGGGGTGGGAGGGTAAGGATCAGCCCCATTTGAGAGTCACTGTTCTAGTGTGTTGAATATTGTTTGGATGGCCTCCAATGTACCAGCTGGGGACTCCATCACCTGAGTGCCACAGAGAAGTCACTTTGAAGAGGAGGCCCCTTTGCTACCAGGAATCTCCTGGAGCACATGACTGCAGAGGTGACACCACTGCCAGAATCCACAAATGGCTCTAATTGAACATGCCTAATCCTACCTGGAGACTCAGGAAGTGCTTAACTGTGCCCAGAGTCCCAGGACACCAACAGCAGGGACCACGAAAGGAGAAGGTCCAGGCTAATCCTCTAGATGCCTCTAGATGTATGCCTTATTCCCCAATTATTCCCCACCAGCCACTGCTTTTGCCGTCACTCTCTGAAATGCTTTTGTGAAAATCTTGTCTCATTTTCTCATGCCTTCACCTTTGCAATACGAACCTTTCCAGGAGAGTTCGGTAACTTATGGACATTTTATCTTGAATAAGCTGACAAATCCCTTGACCTCAAAGTCCTGTGGAAATTGGATACATGTCTGACAGCTTTATTTAGAAGTTTGCTATCACCTTGATTTTCCCTGTAGGTGGCTTTGCAGCCATATCTTCTATGTGCCAGAGGAAAAGTGGGTGGCTCCTAAGCATTCCAGTTTGAGAAAAGTTTTCTTAATGGTTTCTTGCAGCCCAAAAAACCCCAGAACATGCTCACTAGTGTATGGGTGCTGCATGGATGAGAGGGCCTCTTCCCTTCCACCTGCCCCTTACCCCATTCCCAGGAAAGGAAGAAAATGAGAGCTAGTGCTCTAAAGCAAATGGAAGATGGGGACCCCTGCCAGCTTCTCATCTGCATGCTGTGAGGGCAGGTGGACACTATAACCTGCTAACACTGTTTCTTCCCCGCCCCCCTTTATTGGTAAATGTTGGGTAGAGTACAGAATAATACAGCATTGGCTTTTTCCATTGTGCAACTATTACATCACTTTTGATTATACTATTATTAACTTACAAGGTTTATGGAAACTTTTGGCTAATATGTAGTAAAACTCATGCAGATTTGGGTTATATTCCCCTATTTTTCCAATGTAGTCATGAAGTTGCATCATTTACATTGAGATTATACTCTCTCCTTTTATCCCTCTACATTGATTCTCCTCCCCATCCCACCTTCCACAATCTTTTCCTTTGCTAGCTCCCTCCCTCCTTCTTTCTAATCTTTGCATTGTCTCTTCTTTGCTAAGCTTAATTATGCATTTTTATGTATCAACTTATGTATAGGATTTTTTCTTCAAGTAAGATTCAGCTCCCACATATGAGTGAGAATGTAATTATTTCTCTTTTTGAGCTTGTTTGTTTGCTTAAGATGGTGTTCTCCAGTTCCATCCATTTTGCTGCAAATGACAATATTTCATTTTTTATTGCTGAGTAGTATTCCATTGTGTATATGTACCATAATTTTTTAATCCATTCTTCTGTTGATGGGCACCTTGATTTGTCCCATATTCTTGCTACTGTGAAAAGTGCTGCATTGAATATGGAGATGCAGCTGTTTCTATGGCATGAGGGGAGATCATTCAACTGGTATTTATTGAGAACTTGCTTCTTTGCCAGACTCAGAAGATTTTCATTCTTTCCTGCTCCTCTCATCCAGCAAGAGTTGGAGCATGTACCATTGGAAGTGCATCACCAAGAAATGGGGTCCATGTATCCGGCCCAAAATCACTTCAGCTCCATACAACTACAATACATAGATTAGAA
>VMDO01039708.1:0-12488 GCA_007922755.1 Pedetes capensis
GTTGGTCATCTACCAATCCTTTCATGTATAATGACTCTGTGTATTCTTCCCATCTTCTTTTGATGTTTCCTGCATCATTTAATATTTTCCCTGTAGAATCTTTCACTACTGCCCCTCGAGGCTTGAATTTTTCCTTCACTTCCTTAAGCTTGAGAAACACAGAGCATGTTCTTCCCTTTTGGTTTTCTGCCTCCAGCCCCTTGCACATGTTATTATAATATTTGTTTTGTCTTCTCGAGCTGCCTTCTGAAATCTTCTATTTAGTTCCTAACTTCCTCATGTCTTCCTTTTGCTTTAGCTGCTCGACATTCAAGGGCAAGGTCATGTCTCTTTTGACATGTAATTTGGTCTTTTCTATTTTTCTTGTCTTTTTAAGAACTTTTGCTTCCTTCTTGAATGATATCTTTTATGTCATGCCACAACTCTTCTGGTCTCCTATCATTTGTGTCTAAGGCATTAAACCTATTTTTGAGGTGGTCTCTGAACTCAGATTGGATATACTCAAGGTCATACTGTGGCTCTCATATACTTGTTCTAATATTCTTCAGCTTCAGTTTGAACTTGCATATGAGAAGTTGATGGTTTGATCCACAGTCAGCACCTGGTCTTGTTTTGACATTTTGTACAGAGCTTTTCCATCGTCTCTTTCCACATATGTAGTCAATTTGATTCTTGTATGTTCCGTCTGGTGAAGTCCTTGTGTATAGTCTCCGTTTATGATGTTGAAAAAAATGTATTTGCAATGAAAAGGTCATTGGTCTGACAAAATTCTATCATGCGATCTCCAGCTTCGTTTCTGTCACCAAGACCATATTTTCCAACTACTGAACCTTCTTCTTTGTTTCCAACCTTTGCATTCCAGTCACCAGTGATTATCAGTATGTCTTGATTGCATGTTTGATCTATTTCAGATTGGAGAAGCTGATAAAAGTCTTCTCTTTCTTCATTTTTGGCCTTAGTGGTGGGTGCATAAATTTGAATAATAGTCCTATTAACTGGCCTTCCTTGTAGTTGTATGGATATTATTCTATCACTGACAACATTGTATTTCAGGACAGATCTTGAAATGTCTTTTTTGATGATGAATGCAACCCCATTTCTCTTTAGTTTATCATTCCCAGCATAGTAGACCATATGATTGTCTGACTCAAAATGGCCTATGCCAGTCCATTTTAGCTCACTGATGCCTAGAATGTCAATGTTTATGCACTCCATTTCTCTTTTAACAATTTCTAATTTTCCTAGATTCATACTACATCCATTCCATGTTCTAATTATTAATGGATGTTTACAGTTGTTTCTCCTCATTTTGAGTCGTGCCACATCAGCAAGTTGAGCACCCTGGGGCTTTACTCCATTTCTGTCAGCACGGTAGACTCTATTTGGAGGAGGCAACTCTTCCCCAGTAGTCTTTTGAGTGCCTTCCAACCTGGGGGCCTCATTTTCTGGCACTATATCTGACAGTGTCTCTTTGCTATTCATAGGGTTTTCAATAGCTAATTTTTTCGGGAGTGGCTTGCCAGGTCCTACTCCCTTGTCTGTCTTAGTCTGAAGCTCAGCTGAAAACCTGTCCACCATGGGTAACCTAGCTCATGTCCCAGGTTACAGTGGCAGAGCTCTCAGCCTCATCGCAACACGCAAGCCCCCACAGTGTGGCAAACTGACAGAGGTATGGGGGCTCTGATGGTAAAATAACTAACACAAGGACGCATATATAGCATAAGAAAAAGAGAAGGAGAATAGAAAGAGGGAAGAGAGTAAAACAAAGGAAGAAAACAGAAATAAAGAAAGAAAATAAAAAACCTCACGCATACACGCTCCCACCCACATATACAATCACTTGTAGTCAGGTGCGGTGGTTCACGCCTGCAATCCCAGCGGCTTGTGGGGTGGAGGCAGGAGGACCACAAGCCCGAGATCAGAGGCAGTTTGTGCAACCCAGCAATCCCCTGTCTCAAAAATTAAAACAATATGGGCTGGGGGTGCTGTGCAGTGGTCCAGCACCCACAAAGCAAGCAGGCACAAGACCCTGGATTCAAATCCCCATACAAAAAAAAAAAAAAAAAACCCTTGTATGTTCTTGCAGGTGGAATTTGCAATGTGGGCACCCAGTTCCATGGGTGAAGTTGATACTGCAGGAAGCAGTGCTGCCTCCAGAACTCAGGATGGCAGTGTTTTCACACAATCTGCAGGAGCAGTCTGTCTTAGTCTATAGAGATTTTGCCGATTACGTAGAAAATGTCAGATTGCCCCACAATGTCCTGGAAGACCAAAGAGATGGTTCCACGAAAGATTCTGTGTCTGTTGTATTGTTTGAGAAGCAGTGGAGCCTGTGGGGTCCTCTCTGGCGTTCTCCCTGTCCCACATAGTTCGGGCGCCAATTCCCCAAATCAGAGATTTCTGGCCCAAAGCCTATAGCATGGAGGGAATATGGCTGCTGTCGTGGATTTTTTTTTTCTTTTTTCTTTTTTTTTTTTTATTGCAGGGCTTTCCGCCCACTTGGGAGACCAGTTGGGAGGACCAAATCCTCTTGTGGGCCGGATGATATTCACCCCCCCTGGAGAGAGTCTGTAGCAGGTCTGCCATGCACAGCCATTGCGCTCAAAACTGTTCTTATTGTGTCTTAATTGTCCCGCAAGACTCTGCCATAAAGGAGCGCTCATTCCACGTGGGGCTCAGCCGCCTTCGCAGACCTCACCTTTCTCCACAGTGCAGTGGGATGACTTAGGATCCCCTCTGGTGTGTCTGGGATCCAGGCGTATGTGTGCCCATATATCCGTGGAGATTGCGTCTGCATGACTGTCCCACCACAACAGGAGGGAGGGAGCCGCGTTTCAGCTCTGGATGCGTACCGCTGGCACTGGTTTCCCAGTTCCCTCTGCAATTACACCCCGTACCCTTGAGTATCTACTCTCATGCATCTGATCCCTATTTTCTCACGTAAGGGACCTACAACAGCCCAGCGTCTCAGGCTGCGGGACGTATGTAGCTAAAGATAGCGATTCCGTGTGCCATCTCAAACTTACTCACCCGAAACTTGTAGTTTGTGTCCCGTGGGCAGGGTGACAGTGTGATGTCAAGGTTGCATTCCCTGTTGGGTCCGGCTCCCGTGGGTGTGTGGGTGAAGTCCCCTCCGAGTCTCTGGGATTCTATCCTGCCGTCTGCGTGATGGCGAAATGGCAGAATGGCAGTCCTGCTACTGACCTGTGTGTAGCTCCTCCGAAGCCAAATGCTCGATTTCAGTGTCCATCCAGTTTCATCCTCTATCTCCCAATCTAAACTATCACTGTTTCTATCTATTGTGTGTTCTATTGTGTGAGTTCTAAACCCCTAATGGAGGCTTCCCTTTACTCTGGGACAGAAGGCACGTGTTATCTGTCCGCCATCTTGCTGGGAGGGGGAGATGGAACAAAATAGAGAGTAATTATCAGGTTGGCAATAGACAAAAAAGGAATCTAGAGACTTAGGTGTGGCACTTAATGTTAATTTTTCCCTGGAAGTGTTTCTAGTTTTGGAGGAGGTCTGAGATGCTGAGAGATTGAGTAGCACTTATAACATTGTTGCAGGGATAAAGAAAAAACATTGAAATCCTAGACCCACAACAAGGGTAACCTGGTAAATTATCTTGGTTTCTAATTGGAAGACCAGAGAGGTACATATGCATTCACATATGGTCATGTGCCACATAGTGACATTTCAGTCAATGATGGACTGCATGTATGACAGTTGTCCCGTAAGATTATAGTGGAGCTAAAAATTGTCTTCTGCCTAGTGAAATCAGTCACTATAATCTTAGAATGCCGTGCACCATGTGTTTGTGGTGAGGCTGGTGTAAGGAAACCTGCACTGCCAGTAGTATAAAAGTATAGCATATACAATTATTTATAGTGCATAATACTTGATAATAAATGGCTGTTACTACTTCATGTATTTATTATACTTTTGTCATCTTGGAATGTATTTTCAAAAGTTAACTGTAAAATATTATGCTGTGCTATGCTGGCAGCAGCCTCACACATCTTGTGTTTGCCGGTCTCTTGATTGAAGAGGCCATGCTGAGTGATTGACCTGTACCATCTAGGTTTGTGGACGTACACCCTGTGAAGTTTGCACAGTAATGAAACCACCTACTAACATATTGGTCACACTATTTCAGTGTTATTAAACTACTCATGACTGTATTTCTGCTTATTAATTAGGCAGCTACTAAATGGTGGGCACTGATCTAGCTATCAAAACCACACATACAGAAAAAAATCAGACATATTCCAAGAACTCCTAGTCTTGTAGGGAAATGCAGATATATAAACCAGTGAGTAAAACTGAACATTGTGTGGCTTTAAGAGACATTAGGACATGGCATAGGGAGCACAGAGGAAGAAATTCTCTTGGAGTCAGTCTTGAAAAAGGGTAGTGCTGCTTTGAGAAGAACATTTGAGCAGACATTCAGGAAAGCTTAGCATGAATTAAGTTACAGAGCCAAAAGTCCATTGTATTGGAGAAGCTTTACTGAGACTAGTTATTTGCTAGCCTCATACTGTGTATTAGTAACTTGCTGACTGTGTTGGTCCATAAAGCAAAATCTATTCTTAAGAAGTTGACAACCTGAAGGAGACATAGAACAAATGACTATATGCTCCAAAGGAGGCCTAGATAAAAGTTCAGGGTTAAAAAAAAAGGAAAATAAAAAATCTCACACACTCTTAGCACAGAATCAAATTGTAAGTACAAGTCAAGGAAGACAGTTTTTCAAGAAGGAGAGCATGTCTCTTTGTGATAACTCCTTCTGAGACTATGTGACAATAGAGTACAGAGCTCATCATTGAGTTTGGTAACATAGAGGGCATCAGGAACCTTTATAGGGTCATTTCAAAGAGAAATTCAATATGTAGATAAAAATACTGAAAAAAAAACAAGCGAAAACTTTGGAAACAAAAACCTCAATAAGTCAAATACAAACCCTTCAGCAAAATGCTTCACCAGTAGATTGGACCAAGGGGAAAATAAAATATATATCAGGGCTTGAAGACAAAATAGGTGAATTAGAACCTTCAGACAACAATAAATAATTTTAAAAAATCAACACTTAAGAACAAAATATACAATACCTCTGGGACACCATTGTTAGGTGTCATCAAGTTGGAGCCCGCATGGTGACCCTATATACAACAAAACACTCATGGTGACCCTTTATACACCGGAAAAAAACAATCCTTGACATTGTGACATGCCCGGCATCATGTCAGTATTACTCTGCTATTCATAGAGTTTTCAATGGTTGATCATTTCAGGATTGCTTCTGGAGTGGATTGCCAGATCCTCCTCCCATTTTTGCAGTGCTGGGGATTGAACTCAGGGTCTCAGAAAGTGCAAAGCAGCACTCTACCAACTGAACTAAACCCCAAAATGTACCATTAAAAGATCAAATTTATGAATCACAGACGTAGAAGGACAGGAAGTACAGGCTGAAGTAAGAAAATATATTGAATAACATAATAGCAGAAAAGTTCCAAAATCACAGGAAAGAGATGATCATCCAAGTTCAGGAGGCATTAAGAACTCCAAGTAGATAAGATCAGAAAAGAACTTGCCCATGTCACATTTTAGTTAAAACCTCAAGTATACTGAGCAAAGAAACCATATTGAAAGTTTCAAGAGGGAAGAGCCAAGTTTCTACAAAGGAAAACCCATCATAATAATGGCAGGTTTCTCAATAGAACCTCTAAATGATAGGAGGGCATGAATGACATATTGCAAGCTCACTCCCAAAGTAACTGCCAACCTAGATTACTGTATACACCAAAGTCATCCTTTATAATTGAAGAAGAAATAAAAAAACTTTCATGATAAACACAACCAGAAGAACTCATGACCACTAATGCCAGCACTACAGAAATGGTCAGATGAGCCATGAGGATGCGGGGGAAAAAAATAAATCTCATTAGAAGAGTAGATAAACAAATGAGGATTAGGAAAGTACTAAACATCACAAAAACAACAAAATGTCAGGAATTAATGCACTGTCTTCTCCAATGTAACATCTTTACTTTTCAACACTACAGAGATATTTTGCAACAGCTTTTCCAGTGCAACGTGTTTTTTGATTTCTTGACTGCTGCTTCGGTGGGTGCTGGTTGTAGAACCAAGTAAAGTAAAACCTCGGAAAACCTCAATCTTTTCCCCACTTTTCATGAAGCTACTTATTGGCCCAGTTGTAAGGATGTTTGTTTTCTTGATGTTTAGGCACAATCCATACCTGAAGGCTGTGTTCTTCAATCTAAATCCTTTTCACTTTCAGCAAGCAAAGTTGCGTCCTCTGCGTGATGCAGGTTGTAAATGAATCTTTCTCCAATCCTGATGCCATGAAGTCCAGTTTCTCGGATTATTTGCTCAGCGTAGAGATTGAAGAGGTATGGTGAAAGGTTATGGCCCTGATGCTTACATTTCCCGACTTTAAACCAAGCAGTGTTTCCTCTTATCCACTGCTGTTGGGAATGTAAATTCGTCTAGTGTCTAAGGAGATCAGTACAGAGGCTCCTCAAAAAAAACTGATAATAGAATTTCCACATGATTCAGCCATACCACTTCTGAGTATACACTCAAAAGAATTAAAGTCAGCTGACTACAGAGATACCCGCATACCATGTTTACTGGAGCACGATTCAGGATAGCTAAATTATGGAATCAGCTTAGGTGCCTGTCAATGGATGAATGGATAAAGGAAATGTGGTATGTATACATGGAGTGCTATGGAGTTTAACTCAGCCAGAAAGAAGGAAAAAATTATATCACTTGCAGGGAAATACACGGAATTGGAAATCATACTGTTAAGTGAAATAAGACTCAGAAACATAAATATCACACTTTCACTCATATGTGGAAGCTAGGCAGGAATAAAAGAAGTACATGAAACTAAAACATGAAATTGTACAGATATGAGGAGGAAAGGGAAGAGGGGGATAATGAATAATGAAGAGGATGATTATGCTCAAAGCAATTATATATACGTACACACACACACACACACACACACACACACATTGGACCTTGGCACTTGAACTGCTCTGTGTTCAAACATTTCAGTCTTTGACCAATATTTTCAAGAGAATTCTAGTTTGGTGCCTGAGTGTTTCCTTGGCACTCAACCACCATGCTAAACATGCTAAAACAGTGTGGAAGTTCAAACGACAAATATATTCTTTTGCAAATGTTTTGGAAGAGAAGGAAAGAGAATATTATTAGCATATACTTAATATTCTAAGTTCTCTTCTGTATTTTGTTGAATAAAAATTCCTATGAAGTTATACCATTTACCCAAAATAGAAAATAATACCAATATAAAATTAAATGTAATACAGTAATTATGGCATATCTGCTAAGAGAATGTATCTTTTTAATTCTTTCCAGTAATGTGGGATTTTAGAGTACTGAATATAGCATTTTCCTCTGCAAAACTATTTACACGTTTAGGGGCAGTACTCAGAAATATGGTCCTCTAGGTCCGGTGCACACATACAGAGTACTCTAGAGTATCTATAATTTAAAACGTAGTTTTCGTCCATATGCTTTACTTATTTCAGTTACTATATTGATACTTGCTGTAGCCTGCAGCCGTACACTGTGGCGACCGACCCCTTCAGATCTCAGAACCTAAGCAGGGTCGGACTCGGTTAGTACTCGGATGGGAGACTCCGTGGGAACACCAGGTGTTGTAAGCTTGGAAGAAGGACCCTGCAACCCACTGCCACCAAACAATCAGCCACTGAAAACCCTATGAATAGCAGAGAAGCACTGACAATAGTGTTTCGCCTGTTGTAAGTAGGGTCGCTGAGTCGGACACCGACTCCACCGCACCTAACAACAACAAAGCAAAAACAAAACAAAACAAAACAAAAAACAAAAACTTGATGGGCAAAGAGCAAATGAAAGTAATTCCAATTCTGGTTGGTCTTACGTCAGCCTCAACATGCATCTTCATAATACCTTTCGGGTACTCGGTGTAGAATTCGATGCAGCCACACACTTTTATAGTGCTTTTGAAATAAACTAACTATAACACAGCGGTCTGCAGCCATAGCACCCTGGCATCGGATCCCGCCTGACCTCGGAAGCTAAGCAGGGTCAGCCTGGTTAGTTCTATGACGGGAGATCGCCTGGGAATACCAGGTGCTGCAGGTTAGGCAGAAGGACCTGCCAATGCACTCCCGAAACAATCCGCCATTGAAAACCCTATGAATAGCAGAGAAGCACTGATAATAGCGCCGGGGATGGCACAGTGTCGGGGAGTCTTTCGTTCTGTTGTACACGAGGTCACTGAGTTCGGACCAACAACACAGCGACCACTTGAGGGCTGCCAGAATGAGGCGCGTAGCGTGCTTAAACACTTTATTCATAAGATCTTTGGTTCATCACAAAACCCTGGAAGCAGGATTAGTGATCATCCAGATTTGACTTAAACTCATTGATATCATGCCCTGAAATTCAGTTTACTTAACTGTGAAACCGGGAGAATAACAACCACCCCGTTCACGACGGGAACGATGCCCAGATACAGAGATTCTGGTAACTGCGAGGGAAGAGGCGGGGAAATGAACCAGACATCCTCCGTTGAGCGGAGTAAGACGAGAAAAGACCACCTAAAAGTTCTTAACCTGTCGCCAGCCCCTTCCTAACCCGGGGCCCTGTCATCGGCCTCTCATATTACAGACTGCCGGCAGTCTGGATCCAGCCATGAAAGCGTCCCTATCCCTTCTGGAGTTCAGGTCCCCCTTTCACCTCACTCCACTCACCAGCATGGGGACTCCGTAGAGAAGGGTCTTGTTCTTGCGCAAAGCGCGCATCACCGCAGGTGCAACCATGTCTGAACTCCAAGCATACCCAGCGCGGCTTCCTAAAACTCAGTGGAACAGGCTCCTTCTCAGATGAAGATTTTCTTTCTTTTTTTTTTTTTTTTTCCTTGACTCACCTTGCCTTGACTGTCTGGTGCTCGGTCCTCTACTGGTTAGCCTCGGCCAGGCAAAAGCAATCGAGTGATTGTAACACACTAGCGTGTCCTCCCGGAAATTGGGGCGATAGCGCTTTGGTTCCGGATGGGCGACGTGCAACTGTGATTTAGCGACTTGAATGGAGTTCACAGTAAGCATGGAATACCCTTGCATGTTCTGAGTATTGACTAACGTGTTCTTAGAACTCTCCCTGGCACACAGCCACTCAAACTCAGATAAGGTCGGGTAGGCATTTTGAAGCTAATGCTCTAGTTTCTATTCTTGTTTGTGGGATGGGAGTTTACCAGCTTAAAAACTACTTTTTTTTTTTTTTTTGTATTGGAAATGGACCCCAGGGCCTCACGCAGGCTTTGCAAGCGCTCTAACACCCCCCAGCCCATTTTTTATTTTTCCTTTTGAGACAGAATCTCACCAAGTTACACAGGCTGCCTCTGGCCTCGAACTTGCCTCCTCCTGCGGAGTCTCTGGGATTGCAGGTGTGTGCCACGGCACCCGGTAACAAGACTTCTAAAACTAAATCACAAGGAAGTTTTTAGGTTGCACATAAGAAGTGAGGGCTGGTATTTAGCTCTGTTGGTAGAGCACTGCTCTGCGGTCTTTGAGGTCCCGAGTTCGATTCCCCACACTGCAAAAATGGGAGACGGACATGGCAATCCACTCCCGAGGCAATCTTGAAATAATCAGCCGTTGAAAATCCTATAAGGGTCTCTATGAGTCGGACAGGACTCCACGGCACCTAACAACAACAACATAATCGGTGAAGTGCCTTGTCAGTTATCACTGAAACTCTAATAATAATTCTTTTATTATTTGATAGCCTGTGATCTTGTCATTTATTAATGCCTATTTTCCACTGGTTCAACAACCATACAGTCTGTTTGTGTGCCCTTGGAAGACACCAGGAACCCAGAGGTAAAAAGATAGGATCCTTGCCTTAAAGAAATTGGAGATCGAGTTGTCTAAAGTACTATGGGAGCTTGGAGGAACAAAGTCTCCACAGGTGCCACTTGCAAAAATGAATCAGAAAAAGGTTCCCCTTAAGCGCAGATGATATAGAGAACATCTCGTATGCATCCTCCCCAAATTTTCCATCTGCCCCTGAGTCTCTAATGCTTCTGGTTAAAGGCTGCTCCAAGGACACACGTGTCTGTAGAACTATAGGGTCACCTTAAAAAAATAATAATAAAAAAATAAAAAGACAATATTGATTCTCAGGCCAATCTTCCGCAGTGCTGGAAGACATAAATAATAAGATTCTCCTGCTTTTTTCTCCAGTGTTCACTCCAAAATTTTTTAGCAAAGTTTAAGGTCCTTTGTAATAAGATTTTGGGTTGCCTTTTGACCACTGTTCACTCCATATTCCATTCTGCAGGAGCTACTATTCCTTGAGTATTCCATGAACTTCCACACCTTCAGTATGTAGCTCCCTGTACACCAGTACTTGAAGTTCCCTTTACTCTACAAGCAGTGTAAATTATTTCCTCCTCAGAGTTCCAGTAACCTTTGACTGATACATACTTCAGAGCACTGTCACATAGTATTACTTAGTAGAGAAAGGCATTACCACTCTGAGTAGCATATAAGCAAGAAGAAAACAGGAGAATGGGAATAATATATCAGAGTTTGAATTTGAACTTTGTAGGGAGGGAAGTATCACCTGCATTGGGCTGAAGGATACCGTGAAGTGGTCATGACAAAGTTTATTACAGTAAAACTGTTAATCCCTTCCCTCATCCCTTATTCTTCACTTGACTATGGAACAGAGAACGTGCAAATATGGAGATAGTAGCAGTAGAAAGTTGTCTAGCATATGTGTGGCTCTGGGTTCCATCTCACCTACCAAATATGCTGCCGAAAGGAAAAGTCCTATATGTGCATTTTGTGTTGTTTGAATAACATCTGTTGCCCACCACCCTTAAAAAAAAAGACTAGTCAAATGTCATTGCCCACATTTCCTATAGGCACATCCAATAAAACTAGAACTTGACACCTCAAGAATGAAACCACTTCCAAAAATAACCACTTCAAAACCAAATGTTACTGAATCAGGCCTCTTTTTCCCTGATGCATTATAACCAATCACTGAAAACAATGAGCATTCCCAAAAGGACTTTATTCACAAGGTGAAGACAGGACAGCAAGTCTCATATCCACCTCCCCAGGGACACAGTTTAGGAGGCTTTATGGGGTAAAGAAGCACAGTGGTCTAATGTATGGAGAAAGGTGACTGGAGATAAGAAAAAGTGAAGCCTATGAATGTATAACCAAACTATGGCTCTTCATGGGACACATGTTCAGAAAATTCTGGCTCTGGTGTCATATCTTGACTCTCTTAAAAATCTAATATTCCCGTAGAAAAGAGAGTGGAGATGATAATGTAGAGTAAGCTATGAAGTTACAGAAATGTTTAGGGTGAAGTTAAAGTCATAATTGCCTGAAGTTAAAAGATGGGTCGAGAAAGGGAAGATAGAATGAAGCCTCAAGTGATAAGTAAAAGAAGGGAAACAAAGATCTAGAAAGGAACATTAAGAAGAGGGAAGGTAAAGAGCAAAAGATTAAAAAAAAAAACTAATATTAACTGGAGACAGTAACTTCCCATCTCCAAACCTATTTGCCCACCTTTAAGTAAAGGAAATATTTTTGACATGATAGGCTTATTTTAAGCATTAAATAACTTCTGTAAAGTGAAAATTCAATATAGCTAGTATTTTTATATGAATCCTTGAAACTTGGATGGTGTTCTGGCCATGATGGGTGCTCACAGTTAAGTATGACTATGGTCAGTTTTCGAATCATTTCCAAACTTAACAGCAAAGGGAATTTTTGTTGGACTTTCAGTGGTTTCTGTTTCTTGGAGGACATAATTTTTTAAAGAGCCCTTCCTAGGAAATATGTGAATGGTCTTCAATTTTGGACTCATAGGCATCAATATTTGAGAGATTTCTCCTCTGAGTTTTACCTCTCCTGGTCAATCTCAACCTACAACGGTTTCTGGCAGTGGTCCTCAAAAAATAGCCTGACAGAAACCACTGTTTTTGTAACTACAGTTATGCACCGCATAGTGACTTTTCAGTCAACACTGTACTGCATATATGACAGTAGTTCTTTCAAGTTATAATGGGGCTGAAAATTTTCTATCAGCTAGTATTTTTACTATACCTTTTTTATGTTTAGATATAAAAATGCTTAAGAACATGCTATATGAGTTTGTAGTGTAGGAGAAATAGGCTAGCTATGCCTTCTAGGTTTGGATAAATATACATCATGATGTGTGCACAATGACAAAATTGACTAATAATGCATATCACATACCTGTTAAGGGGCTGGGATTTAGCTCAGTTGGTAGAGCGCTGCGCTGCAGTCTCTGAGGTCCCGAGTTCAATTCCCAGCACCACAAAAATGGGAGAAGGGCCTGGCAATCCACCCCCAAGGCAATCCCGAAACAGTCAGCCATTGAAAACCCTATGAGGGTCGCTATGAGTC
>VMDO01039709.1:0-12489 GCA_007922755.1 Pedetes capensis
GGCTGAATAGCATTCAATTGTGTATATATGCCACATTTTTCAATCCATTCATCTGTCAATGGACACCTGAACTGATTCTGTATCTTTGCAATTGTGAAGAGTGCTACAATAAACATGGAAGTGCAACTGTCTCTCTATGGTATGATGACTAAGATTCCTTTGGTATATACCCAAGAGTTGTTTAGATGGATCACATGATAGTTCTCTTTTTAGTACTCTGAAGAACTTCCATACCGATTTTAACAAAACCCCTAGTAGTTCCTGTCCTTTTAAAAGGTTCTTTTTTCCCACATCCTTTCCAGCATTTGCTGTTGTTTGTTTTGTTGATGCTAGTCATTCTGACTGGAGTGAGATGGAATCTCAGTGTAGTTTTAGCTTGCACTTCCCTGATAGGCAAGATTACTGAATATTTCTTTATATATTTATTGATCATTTGTATTTCTTCTTTTGAAAACTGGTCAGATCCATTGCCCACTTATTAACTGGATTATTTGAGTTTTTAATATTTAATTGCTTTAGTTATTTATATATACTAGTTATCAATCCTTTGTCAGATGTATAGTTGGCAAAGATTTTCTCCCATTGTGTGGTCTCTCTCTTTCCTCTATTAATTGTTTCTTTTGCTGTGCAGACACTTTTATTTTTTCCCCATGTATTCTTAGTTGTCAACTTTTGGTACTATTTGCTGGGCTATTCGAGTGCTTTAAAGAAAATAATTGCCTATACCTATATGTTGAAGTGTGTTTCTTATAATTTTTTTCTAGTTGTTTCAAAGTTTCTGGTTTTATATTAAGATCTTTGATTAATTTTTAATTGACTTTTGTACAGGAAGAGAGAGAGATGACTTTCATTCTTCTACTTCTGGATGTCCAGTTTTACTAGCACTATTTGTTGAAGAGGCAATATTTTCCCCAATGTATGTTTTTGGTACTTTTGTCAAAGATCAGGTGGCTATACCTGGCTATAGCAGCTTGGGTTTATTTCTGGGCCTTCTATTCTGTTCCGTTGATTTTCATGCCTGTTTTGTGCCAGAACCAAGCTATTTTAGTTGGTCTTGTAATATAATTTGGTGTTAGGTATTGTGATGCCTCTTGCATTATTCTTTCAGCTTAGGACTGATTTGGCTACTTGGGAAACTTTCTGCTTCCATATGAATTTCAGTATTTTTTCTGTATCTATTTCAGTGGAAATTTGATGGCAATTACACTAAATCTATAGATAATTTTTGGTAAGATGTCTACTTTCACAATATTAATTCTTCTGATCCAAGAGCAAACATGATCTTTCCATTTTCTCATGTCTTCTTCAATTAGTTTACTTAGTGTTTTGAAGATTTCACTGTAGAGGTTGGCTAGATTTACTCCTAGATATTTTATTTTTGAGGCTATTGTGAATGAAATTGTTAGGACATTTTAACTATAGGACCATGTCATTTGAAAATAGGGATAATTTGATTTCTTTTTTCCCTATTTGTATCATTTTATTTATTTCTCTTGCTTTACTGCCGTGGCTAAAATTTCAATCACCATATTGAATGAGAGTGGAGAGAGTGGACTTACTTTTCTCATTCCTAATTGTAGAAGGGATGCTTTCAGTTTTTCCCAATTTACTATAATGTTGGCTATAAGTTTGTGATATATATCCTTTCTGCTGTTGAGATATGTTCCCTCTATTTCTACTTTCCTGAGGACGTTGTCATGAAAGGATGTTGAAATCTGTTCTTCTGTAGATACAATCATGTGATTTCTGTGATTTATATTGACGTGTTGTATTATCTTTATTGATATACATATGTTAAGCCAGCTTTGCATCTTTGAAATTAAAATCACATGATCTTGGCATAAGATCTATTTTATGTGTTTCTCTATTTGGTTTGTAATTATTCTGCTGAAGAATTTTGCGTCTATATTATTCAGAGAAATTGGTATATAATTTTCATTTTTGATATTTCCTTATCTGGTTTTGGTATCAGGGTGATAGTGGATTCAGAGAATAAGTTTGGGAGTATTCACTCCCTTTCGATTTTATGGAATAGTTTGAGGGGGATAAATATTAATATACTTTAAAAATTTGGTAGATTTCAGCTATAAACCTATCAGAATCTGGGCTTTTCTTTGTTGGAGATTCTTTATTACTACTTCAATTTCATTACTTGTTATTATAGTTGTTATGTGCCATTGTGTTGGGTCTGACTCATAGTGACCCTGATAGGGTTTTCATTGGCTGATTATTTCAAGATTGCTTCTGGAGTGGATTGTCACATCCTTCTCTGGAATGCTTGTTTTAGGTCGCTTTAAATAATGTATATCCTTGTGATTGAATTTTGACAGGTCATATGAGTTAAGGAATTTATCCATTTCTTCTGTATTTTCTTACTTGGGGGATTACATGTTCTTAAAGTAATCCTTGATCATACTTTGCATTTCAGTGATATTTGTTGTAATGATCCTTTTTCATATCGAATTTTATTACTTTGGGTGTTGTTTTTCTTTTTATTAGCTTAGTTATGGGTTTGTTGATCTTGTTTAGCTTTTCAATGAACCAACTGTTAGTTTCATTGATTTTTTGTATTGTTCTTTTAGTTTTCATTTCATTGATTTCTCCCTTGATCTTTATTATTTTATTTTATTTTATTTATTTATTTATTTACTTTTTTGTTCACTAGTTTTTGGATTGGCTTCTTGTTTTTATGACTTAGGACATACCATTAAGTTATTTATTTGCACTTTCTCTGATTTATGCTGTATGCACTCATAGCTATGAATTTCCCTTATAGAACTGCCTTTCCTATATCCCAAAGGTTCTAGTAAGTTGTGTTTTCATTTTCATTTGACTCTAGGAATTTTTCCAATTCCTTATTTCTTCAATGGCCTATTGATCTTTCAAAAGTTTGTTGTCCAATTTCCATGTATTTGTAACATTCTGTAGCTTCTACTGCTATTGATCCCCTACATTTCTCTCAGCTTATAGTGCTGTATGGGCTTGTGTGTTGCTATGATACCAAAAGCTATGCCAACAGTATATCAGATACCAGCAGGGCTTCCATGGTGGACAGGTTTCATCTGAGCTTCCAGAATAAGACAAACTAGGGAGAAGGACCTGGCACCCCACACCCAAAGCAATTAACCATTGAAAACCCTATGAATAGCAAGGAAGCACTGTCAAATATAGTGCTGAGAAATGAGCCTCCTAGGCTGGAGGGCATTCAAGAAATGACAGAAGAAGAGTAGCTTCCTCAAAGTAGAGTTAACTTTAAGGACAATAAGGGAGTAAATCCCCTATATCTCCTTTTGCTGATGTGGCATGACTCAAAATGAGAAGAAACATAAAGGTTGCAATAATGCGCTCAAACATAAATGATCATGTGCATGACATAGTGATGGGTAGTGTTTCAGTCTGTTGTATTTAGGGTCCATATGAATTGTACCTGAGTTGATGATACCTAACAATAACATTGCTATTGATGTCTAGTTTTATTCCATTGTGATCTGATAAGATATAAGAAATAATTTCAGTTATGTTTTCATTTACTAAGGATAGTTTTGTGAGGTAAAATGTGGCCTATTTTAGAAAAAGTTCCATATGATTCTGAGAATAATGTGTATTCTCCATCTATTTTATGGTTACTTTTAGATATCTGTGAAGTTCAGTTGGTCTATGATATTGTTTAAGTCTAGAGTTTTTTTGTGGATTTTTTGTTTGAGTGATTTGTCTATTGATGAGAGTGGGGTTTTGAAGTCACTCACTGGTATTGTGTCTGAATCTCTCTGTTTTTTATGGCCTGTAATATTTTTATTAGATCTGATGTGCAATATGTATTTCATAAGTATTTATAATTTTTAAGTCTTCTTGACTGACTGTTTTATTCATTAGTATGTAGTGATCTTTGTGGTCTCTTTTGATTAGTTTAGGGTTAAAATCAACTTTATCAGATATCAGCATAGCAACACATGATTTTTTGTTTGGTTCCTCATGTGTGTTAAATGATTTTTCATCATTTCATTTTAAGTCTCTATGTGTCTTTTTTTTTTTTTTTTTTTTTTTGCCTGCAGCTGTAGCCCTGTGGCATCCGATCCCGTCAGATCTCGGAAGCTAAGCAGGGTCAGGCCTGGTTAGTACCTGGATGGGAGACCACCTGGGAACACCAGAAGCTGTAGGCTTGAGAGAAGGACCTGGCAACCCTCTCCCAAAAATCAATCTGCCATTGAAAACCCTATGAACAGCAGAGAAGCACTGACAATAGTGTTTCCCCTGTTGAACAGAGGGTCGCTATGAGTCGGATACCGACTCCACGGCACCTAACAACAACAACAACATGTGCCTTTTTGAGTGAGGTATATTTCTGGGAGACAGTAAATAGTTGAGTCTTCTTTCTTAATCTAACTGGCTAGTTTGTATTTTAAATGGAACATTAAGATTTAAGGTTATAGGGGTTGAGTGTGGAGCTCAGTGGTAGAGTATTTGCCTAGCATGAGCAAGCCCCTGGGCTCAACCCACAGGAACTGAAAAAAAAAAAAAGATTTAAGGTTATTATTTAGAGGAATTTCTTTGTGCGTGTAAATTTTTTACTAGTTAGTTTGCATGTGAGCACACTTTCCTAGTTTCCCAGCGTTTGCCACCTTGAAGTACAGCTGACACCAGGGCCACAGCCACTGCCGAAGTCAAGTTTACAAACCTTGGACACACTTCCCCATTTTCTCAGCACCATGTCTCTCCTCTGTGAGTATTTTTGGAGCCTACAGATTTGCGTCCCTAGGCTCTCTGGTATGTGCTGAGTCTCCACTCCCTACTCCCCAGTAGGTCACTTTCCGCAGATCTGCTCTGTCGGAGGATGGTCTTTTGTTGCGTTCAAATTTTGGAGAAATGTTAAAGATGAGCCTTTTCTCTAACACTGACCTTTTGCTCTGGGGAAGTCACTTCTATCTCAGATCTCTGAGCTGGATTTAGAGCTTGTAAGACCTGTGGAGTTCTTTTTGCCTGAGTGAAGAGCTTACGTTGTGGAGTGTATGAATCCTCCTTGCTCCCCCAGGCAGGGATAGAAGCAGTTAGCGATCATACACCATTTTTTTTTTGTTTTTGTTTTTGTTTTAGGTTAGAAAGTCTCTTTTTCTGGGTGAATTCCATTGTGGCAACACGTTTATTGTATCCTCTGTTGCATTCTCTACTTTTTTTTTTTTTTTTGGTCTGGGGTTTCACTTTGTTTTTATTACTCTGGGATTTTTACTTCACAGAGTTAGAGGGACACTGCTTCTAATCCACCATCTTAATTTTCTCTGACTTGATTTGGTTTTAAATTTCAACTCTCCCATTTACTTGCTATAATACTTTGAGTGAGTTACATAAGAAATCCAAAATTCAGGTTTAGGGTAACTATTGTTAGGTGCCATCATATCAGGTCTGACTCATAGTGACCCTATATACAACAGAATGAAACATTCCCCAATTCTGTGCCAAGCACACAATCTTTTTTATGTTTAAGCCCATTTTTTCAGGCACTATGTCAATCCATCTAGTTGAAGGTCTTCCTCTTTTTCATTCACCTGCCACTCTCCCAAATATTATGTGCTTCTTTCTCTAAGGATAGGTATCTTCAGATAACATGCCCAAAATATATCAGATGCAATCTTGTCATTCTAGTTTACAAGGAGCACTCTGGTTGCACTTCTTCAAGGATGAATCTGATGGTCCTTTTTGCAGTCTATAGTACATTCAATGTTCATCTCCACCATCATAATTCAAAAGCATCAATTATTCTCTTTTCTCCCTTATTCAACATCCAGCTTTCACAACCATATCATGCAACTGAAAATACCATGGATGAATCAGGCACACCTTCATGTTCAATGTGACATCTTTATGTTTCAACACTTTAAAGAGGTCTTTTGCAACACATTTTCCTAATGCAATGCATCTTTTGACTTCTTGACTGCTGCGTCTGTGGGTGTTGATTGTAGAAGCAAATAAAGCAAAATCTTGAACAACTTCAATCTTTTCTCCATTTATCATGAAGTTGTGTACTGACCCAGTTGTAAGGATTTTTGTTTTGCTGATGTTGAGGTGAAATCCATACTGAAGACTGTGTTCTTTGATCTCCATCAGTAAATGTTTCAAATACTCTTCACTTTTAGCAAGCAGCATTGTGTTATCTGCATAATGCAGGTCGTTAATATGTCTTCCTCTAATCCTGATGTCATGTTCTTCTTCATAAAGTCCAACTTCTTGGATTATTTGCTCAGAATAGTGATTGAAGGGATATGGTGAGAGGACATAGCCCTGATACACACTTTTCTTGACTTTAAACCATGAAATGTGTCCTTGTTCTATTCAAGCGACTGCCCCCGGTCCATATACAGATTCCTCATGAGAACAATTAAGTGCTCTGGAATTCCTATTCTTTGCAATGTTATCCATAATTTATTGTGATCCACACAGTCAAAGGCCTTTGCATAGTCAATAAAACATAGACTTCTTTTTGGTATTCTCTGCCTTTAGCTAATATCCATCTGACATCAGAAATGATGTCCCTGGTTCCACATCCTTTTCTGAAACTGTCTTGTTTATCCAGCATATACTGCTGTAGTTGCTTTTGAATGACCTTTAGCAAAATTTTGCTTTTCTGTGATATTAATGATATTGTTTGATTGTTTCCACATTCAATTGGATCCCGTTTGTTGGGAATAGGCACAAATATGGATCTCTTCCAGTCAGATGACCAAGTAGCTGTTTTCTAAATCTCCTGGCATAAAAAAGTGTGCACCTCCAGTGCTGCATCTGTTTGTTGAAACATCTTAATTGGTATTCATTCCATCAATTCCTGGAGCCTTGTGTTTCACCAATTCCTTCAAGGCACCTTATGCTTTGTCTTTCTATGCCATTGGTTCCTGATTGTGTGCAACCTCTTGAAATGGTTGGTCATCCACCAATTCTTTTTGGCATAATTACTATGTGTGTTCCTTTCATCTTTTGATGTTTCCTGTGTCATTTGATATTTTCCCTGTAGAAAACTTCACTGTTGCCATTTGAGGCTTGAAGTTTTTCATCAATTCCTTAAGCTTGGGAAAAAAATTAGGGTGACTAACTAACCCAATTTTCTGGGAATTGGGAGTGTATCCAGAGAATTTGGACTTTGAATGCTGTAACTGGACTAGTCATTGGGAAACTAGGATGATTGGGTACCCTAAGTGTCTCCTTTGCAAAAATGGAAGGCAGAAGTATCTATCTGAAGTACTTATGAGCATTGGGGTTATTGAATGTAAAGGAATTAGTATAGTATCTGGTTGGTAGCAAGTACTTACAGAAGTTCAAATATTATTAGTGCATTATTACAGATTTTCAGTCTCTCCTGAAACTTGCATCACATTATGTTAATAATTGAAAATATCAATTGAATTTAATATCTCCCTAACTGGTGAGACAAGTCTTTCTTCATTCATAATCTTTTCTAAGTTTCTAATGTTAGGAAATTTGAATAATCCTTCCTCAAGACAAAACTCTGAAGCATTTTGTTTAGTTCAAAGATTGTGTTGAGATTGTAGTTGAGATTGCATTAAATTCATAGAATAGTTTGAAAAGCATGTTATATATGCCTTCATTAATGTAACATTAAAAATTTTGCTCAGTAGAGCATATAAATTTCTCCATATACTTTAGTTTTATGTATATCTTCTTATATTTATTAGCAGGTATTTCATATTTTAATAGCTATTAATAATATAATGATTTATATTTACATTTTCCCTGTGAAAGTTGGTGTAAAGAAAGATATCTATTCAAAATTTTGTATTTAGCTTTATACATTAAATCTTTTTTCTCTCTCTCTCTTTCTTTCTTTCTTTTGGTTTTTCAAGTACTTAAAAGTTGACCCCATGGACTGGGCTGTACCCCAAACCCATTTCTTTTCAAACAGTGTCTCTCTAAATTATGCAAGCTGCCTCTGACCTTCAACTCACAACGCTCCTTCCTCAGCATCCCAGGTCACTGAGATTATAAGTGTGTCCCATCATGCCTAAGTTAAATATTTTTCTTAACATATTTCAGGTTCCAGAAATATATCTAAACATGAGTATTGGTGATAAAATATGAATAAATATACCCATGAATATATGTATGTGGTACACACTCTTAATGATACTTGTTGTTGTTGTTAGGTGCCGTCGAGTCGGTATCCAACTCATAGCGACCCTCATAGGGTTTTCAATGGCTGACTGTTTTTCTGGATTGCCTTGGGAATGGATAGCCAGGTCCTTCTCCCATTTTTTGCAGTGCTGGGAATTGAACTCCGGACCTCAGAGACTGCGGCGCAGTGCTCTACCAACTGAGCTAAATCCCAGCCCCTTTAATGATACTAGTAACCACAATAATAGTATTCATGATAAGTGACACGGTTTGAATATAAAATGTCCCCCAAAAGCTGTGCAATTCAACATTTGGTCCCCAGCTGCTGGCACTGTTTTTGGAAGTCATAGAACTTTGGTAGGCAGGACTCAAGATTCTGGAAGCAGTCACTGGGGATGAGCCTTTGGAAGTTTTCTATCTAGGCCTGTGGTTCTGTAAATCTCTCTGACTCCTGCCCCCTGATGCTGTGAAGTCACACACAACCACCACCACACCTGTCCTGTCATAATTATGCACTAATCCTATCAATGTGAACTTCCAATAAACCTTTTCCTCCATAAGTTGTTTCTGTTGATTTTTTTTTCTACTGCAGTCACAATGCCCTATCAGAAGAACAGTAATATTCTCTTTCTATAGCTGTGGGGTGGGAACATTCCATATCTGATCCCAGAGGAAATCATCCTTAGTTGGGGCTGGTTATTTTCTGAACTTTCTTATAGATTTGGCATATACGTATCACAGAACAATGCATCAAATGTTTTGAACTTTGGGTAAGTAGACTCAAACCCTATGTATTCTACAACTTGCTTTTTTTCCTCCATATCTTTTTTCTTATATTAAAATATGATAATAGAAAAGATGGAAGCCTTCCAAAGGTTTTCCCAGAAACTGGTTAACATTAAATGAAAGATAATTTATTCTAAGTTCACGTGGAAAGCAAATATATGTAAACAATGAAGAAAAAAAATTAAAAAACCCAAAACAAAACAAATGTAATGGGAGAAAATGCTGTTCAACAGGTTAAAACGGACTGTTGTTGTTGTTGTTAGGTGCCGTCGAGTCGGTATCCGAATCATAGTGACCCTCATAGGGTTTTCAATGGCTGACTATTTGGGGATTGCCTTGGGAGTGGATTTCCAGGTTCTTCTCCCATTTTTGCCAAGCTGGGAATTGAACTCGGGACCTCAGAGACTGCAGCGCAGCGCTCTACCCACTGAGCCAAATCCCAGCCCAAAATGGACTGTAGCATTACAATAATTAAATAACATAGTTATGGTACTAAAAAAATTTACTGCAAAAGGAAAACCAGGGAAGTAATGGGCAGTTATAAGAATATAAGCAGCAAAATGATGGCATTTCAAATTAATGGGATAGTTAGCTCTGTTGGTAGAGCACTGAGCTGTACTCCCTGAGGACCTGAGTTTGATCCCCAACACTGAAAAACAGGAGGAAGACATGGGAGTCCACGCCCAAAGTAATCCCCAAACAACAAGTGATTGAAAACCCTATGAGGGTTGCTATGACTCGAACCTGACATTATGGCACCAAACAACAACAACAGGAATTATTTTGAAAGTCATGACTATATAGGTTTGGAAAAACAAATAGACTCTTACTGCATACAATCTAACAAAATAATTCCAGATAGAGTAACTAGATTGGTTAAACAGTTAAAGTATAAAAATAGATTCAATAAAAAGACATTTATCTGATTGCATGTTAGTCTTTTCTAAACAGAAAAATAAAAAATAAAGGAAATTACTCATAGATTTAACGTAATGAAAGTTGAGCCTCTACAAGTGTTTTTAAAGTATGAACATAATTAAAAGAAAAAAGCAATAAAATCATTTCCAGAAAATATGTAAACAACAAATTGATAGTGAATAGCTTAATAGCATTTAATATATAATGAGCTTTCTGAATTAATCACAATATAGAAGCATTGAAATATGGAAAAATGGTATGAACATAGAAATACAAAACATTCCTTAATATATGAAAAAATTAAAGTTGAAGTTCCTAATAGTTATACAAATACTAATTAAATAAAAATCCACTACTATCTTCTTATATTCCAATAGTGGTTGCTGTTGTTAGATGTCCAACTCATAGCGACCTTCACAGGGTTTGCAATGGCTGATTATTTCCAGATTGGCTTGGGTGTGGATTGCCACATCCTTGTTCCATTTTTGTGGTGCTGGGAATTGAACCCAGGACCACAGAGACTGCAGAGCAGCTCTCTACCAACTGAGCTAAATCCCAGCCCAACCTAAGAAATAGAGCTGTGCAAAAAGTTGTAGCTATATATTTATCTAACTCTTGTTAATGCTAACAAAAAGTTAGATAAAACCTGCATGTACCAAAATAAAGGAATAACCCAATATTTTATAATATATCCATATTACAACCCCCTATGCAATAATTCAAAGCAATGTTTTAGGAAATACTAATAAAATGAAAATGTATACAAAATATAAATATGTTAAAAATAGAAATTAAAAATTATGACTAGTATTATTCTAATTTTGTATGTTACATATATCATTGATACATTTATTAAATGTAAAGATAATGTTAAAACTGATTACCTCTGGATTCTGGAATTACAGGTGAATTTTCCTCACTCTGTTTTTCTGTACTTTAAGTGTATATGTGTGTGTGTGATATCTATCTATCTATCTATCTATCTATCTATCTATTGATAGATAGATAGATAGATATAGATATAGATATAGATATAGATATGTTCTTGTTGTTAGGTGCCATGGAGTCGGTATCCGACTAATAGCGACCCTACATACAACAGGTGAAACACTATTGTCAGTGCTTCTCTGGTGTTCATAGGGTTTTCAATGGCAGATTAATTTTTGGGAGGGGGTTCCTGGGTCCTTCTCCCAAGCCTACAGCTCTGGTATTCCCAGGCAGTCTCCCATCCAAGTACTAACCAGGCCCGACCCTGCTTAGCTTCCAAGATCTGATGGGATCAGATGCCCCAGGGCTACAGCTGCATGTGTGTGTGTGTGTGTGTGTGTGTGTGTGTGTGTGTGTGTGTGTGTGTGTGTGTGTTGCTAGGTGCCATCACGTCTGTATCCAACTCATAGCGATCCCACATACAACAGGTGAAATACTATTGTCATTTCCTGCACTTCATAGGGCCTTCAATGGCGGATTGATTTTTGGGAGTGTGTTGCCGGGTCGGTCTTCCAAGCCACAGCACCTGATGTTCCCAGGTGGTCTCCCATGGAAGTACTAACCAGGCCCAACCTTGCTTAGCTTCTGAGATCTGATGGGATCGGATGCCACAGAGCTACGGCTGCAGACATATATATATATATATATATATATATGAATATATATATTCACAATACTATATTCTAAATGAAGTGCAACCCATGTTATTCCCTTTCCTTTGTCTTAAAAAGAATCTGAATTTTTATACTGTGTGCAAAATTTTACAATTTATTATACATGTATTTTGTTGTATTATTTGTTTCTTGCCCCTCTACTGGATATGGAACTTTATTCATCTCTGCAAATGCAAAATCTACATACTCAATGCTCAGTAATGTGTACAATAAGTGGATCAATACTTTGAGAGAATGAGTATATGAATATTAAGGTCAATTTTAATGTTTAGCACTAAATTAATGTGATATTACAATAAATCTCCAAATTACAGTATTTTTATTCTCTTTAACAACATAACACAGAAATGGTATAAGAAACCATACCTGGTCTTACTGATGAATTTATCTTAATTTGCTCTTGTTTTACATCATTTTAACCTTTTTTTGTATTAATAAACATTGTCTCTTACAGATTTTAATTATTTTTAGGTCAAAACTGGCTGATTTAACACTCACTTGGAAGACAATTTAGATCATCCACTGTTTTGATATTTTATTTTTCTATATTTTCATCGCCTCCAGCTGTAGCCCTGTGGCAATTGATCCCGTCTGATCTCAGAAGCTAAACAGGGTTGGGCCTGGTTAGTACTTGGATGAGAGACCGCTTGGGAACACCAGGTGCTGTAGGCTTGGGAGACTCACCTGGCAATCCACTCCCCAAAATCGATCTGCCATTGAAAACCCTATGAACAGCAGAGAAGCACTGACAATAGTGTTTCACCTGTTGTATGTAGGGTCACTATGAGTCTGATACTGAGTCCTCGGCACCTAACAAGAACAATATTATCATCATTTTTTCTTTCTGTTCATCTAGATGATGGAAGATAAATTTATACAGTTTTGTATTAATGATGCATTCTCTTTTGGTACAGTTTTTATGCATAGATGTTGCTCTATATATGACTTTTTAAAGAAGATTTCCTTTAGAGTACTTTAGTAAACTACTTGAAGAAAATGTGTCTGTGTA
>VMDO01039710.1:0-12488 GCA_007922755.1 Pedetes capensis
AACAGGGCATCAAAATTGGAGGAAGACTCATTTACAACCTGTGTTATGCAGATGACACAACTCTGCTTGCTGAAAGTGAAGAGGATTTAAAGCATTTACTGATCAAGATCAAAGATCATAGCTTTCAATATGGGTTGCAACCAAACATCAACAAAACAAAAATCCTTACCACTGGATCAGCACGCAACTTCACAATCAACGCAGAAAAGATTGAGGTTGTCCAAGATTTTGCTTTGCTTGGCTCTATAATCAACACCCGTGGAAGCAGCAGTCAAGAAATCAAAAGACGCATTGCTCTAGAAAAAGCTGTGGCAAAAGATCTCTTTAGAGTATTGAAAAGCAAAGATATCACATTGAAGACGAACGTGTGTCTGACTCATGCCATGGTATTTTCAGTGGCATCATATGGTTGTGAAAGCTGGACTTTGAACAAGGGAGACAGAAGAAGAATTGATGCTTTTGACTTGTGGTGCTGGAGTTGTCTATTGAATATACCGTGGACTGCCAAAAGAACCAACAAGTATGTCCTAGAAGAAGTACAACCAGAGTGCTCCTTGGAAGCAAGAATGGCCAGACTGCGTCTTACGTATTTCGGACATGTAGTCAGGAGAGATCAATCCCTGGAGAAGGACATCATGTTAGGGAGAGTGGCAGGTCAACACAAAAGAGGAAAACCCTCCACCAGATGGATTGACAGAGTGTCTGCAACAATGGGCTTAAATATTCATAAGGTCCTTTGCCTGGCACAGAATCAGCAAGTGTTTAGATCTGCTGTACATAGGGTCACTATAAGTCGGAGTCCACTTGATGGCACCTAACAACAACAACAACAACAATCCCACTATGGGGACCCTCTTTAAACTCTTCTAAATCTTATTATCTTATAAAAATTCCATCTTTAGACACCATAATATTACTGGGTAGGGCTTCGGCATATGAATTTTGGAAGAACATGATTTAATCTACAATATTTTGTCCTCTGGACTCCCCAAATTCATATTCTTCTTGCCTGCAAAGTGCATTCATTCCATCCCAATATTCTCAATGTCTTAACTTGCTTTGGTACCAAAACTAAAGTCCAAAGTTATCAAAAGATTATCTAAATCTCATAGGAGTAAGACTTGAAAACCTCACTGGAAGCAGAATTCCTCTCTGCTGTGAACCTTTGAAACAATGCAAGTTTTCTGCTTCCAAGCTACATGGAACAGGGACAGGTATAGGATACAAATTCTCATTCTGAAAGGGAAAAAGCATAGGTATAAGGACAGACAGAGAACAGACATTCGCATTCCAAAATGGAGAAATAGGAATGAAGGAAAGGAAAACAAGTCTCAAGTGTGTATAAAACCTAGAAGGTAAGGTTTATCAGATATTAAGGATCAAGAATAATCCTATTTGGTTTCATGTTGTGCATGCTGGACTCATTGAGTGACATTCCATAGCAAGTTGTAAATTTAATTCACTCTCTCAGGTCACTTGGATACTATTTCCTGTGGACCTGTGGATCCCTCTCCAAAATGTTTGCAAATTTTGCCCAGTTTCAGGTTCTCAGTTTCTTCCACTTCTAAGCTCTTCTCCCTTGTGGACCAGCTTGCCCTACACACTGAGGAAACTCAGCTCTTCCTGAAGATGTTCTAAGAAGCCACCCTAACACTTGGCATTGATGAGCATGTTGAACATTACCAAAGATTTTTGGAAGAGGTTTAAAGAACATATGCAACAAATATAAACAACAATCAAATCTGATACTGCTCTTAAGGTCAAGGAAGGTGTGAATGCATCAAGCTGTATCCTTTAACCATACCTCTTCAGTTTGTATGCTGAGCAAATAATCTGAGAAGCTGAACTTTATGAAGAAGAATATGTTATCAGGATTGGGAGAAGACTATTAACAACCTGCTTTGTGCAAATGACACAACTGTGCTTGCTTAAAGTGGAGAGGATTTGAAACATTTACTGATGAAGATCAAAGAACACAGCCTTCAATATGGATTGAACCTCAATATCAACAAAGCCAAAATCTTTACAACTGCATCAGTTAGTTCCCAACTTCATGATAAGTGAAGAAAAGATTGAGGTTTTCCAAGATTTTGCTTTTCTTGGTTCTACAATCAATACCCACAGAAGTAGTAGTCAAGAAATCAAAACATGCTTTGTATCGGGAAAAACTGTTGCAAAAACTTATTTAAAGTGTTGAAAAATAAAGATGTCACATTGAAGATGAAGGTGTGCTTGACTCATGCCATGGTGTTTTCAGTTGCATCATACAGTTGTGAAAGCAGGACATTGAATAAGGGAGGCTGGAGATGAATTTATACTTTTGAATTATGGTGCTTGCATGTTTCATTCATTTTTCTATCATATATTTTGTTGTTTTGCTAGGTGCCATAAAGTCAGGTCTGATGCATAGTGACCTTCCTGGGATTTTCAATGGTAGATTATTTTGGAATTGTTTTGGCAGTGGGCTGCCATGTCCTTCTTCCATTTTTGTGGAGCTGGGGATTGAACCGAGAACCTCAGAAAGCACAAAGTAGTACTCTGCCAACTGAGCTAAACCACAACCCATCATTTATTTTAGATAATTATATATGCAGATATAATAACAAAATGGAACACTACTTACCAAAGTCATTGATGATTTGTTATATCCACTTACGTTTAGCCAATGTTTTTCAATGTCATGAATTATGTTTTCTACTTCGTTATTTCTGAGTACTTGGTATTTAACTATAAGTATACAGCAGAGTTTATTGGTCCTTAGATGGCACATACATGTCTGTTCTCAAATTTTGCTAATATAAACAACACTTTGGAACACAATCTCAAGTGCATACGGTTACTCCCTATATATCACCATGATTTTTAAAGACAAATTCCCCAAAATGAAATAGCAATATCAATGAATATTTGTTGCTACCTTTGAATAGTGTTGCCAAAGCCTTTTCAGGCATCTTAGCCAGAGATAGGGGCTGGGATTTAGCTCAGTTGGTAGAGCACTGCGATGCAGTCTCTGAGGTCCCGAGTTTAATTCCTACCACCACAAAAATGGGAGAAGGGCCTGCCAATCCACTCCCAAGGCAATCCCGAAACAGTCAGCCATTGAAAACCCTATGAGGGTCGCTATGAGTCGGATACCGACTCGAGGGCACCTAGTAATAACAACAAGCCAGAGATAACCCACCTTATGTTTAATGCGGCCATGTCCTCTAAGACTGGGAACTCCAGTGGATCTCTGGCAGAGTGAATCTGAGCCAAGAGTTATTTACCATTATTACGATCAAAAAGAGGTTAAAGCCTCAAAGTGAATCCTGTTTTTTGATGACCTAGGGACAGAGACAAGGCATTTTTTTCATGCATGCCCACTACTTACAATGCATATCAATTCTCAGAGACACATATATCACTACTGTCACTCCACTTCAAAATGCGTGCACACACACACACACACACACACACACACACACACACACACACACCCTGTGTTTCATATTGGGCATTGCAGTACATAAAGAAGAAGATGCAATTGTTGCTTCAAGCAGTTATAAAAGCTCTTTTAAAAGTTAAATATTAGTTTTAAATACCTTTTGCTTTCTGAAAAATTGCAAAGTGTGCAAAAATCACCCTGTAGTGATAAATTTCAAAGTAAATTAATACATAGAAATGTGGAGAGGTGTTTGTGTGAAGTGGTACTAGACAGTTGTTATTATTGCAGTATCTGTAAGTATCCTCTTAGAAGAGCAAAATATTCCCTGTTGTGTCAAGTGCCTTCTAGTTGCATTACATCCTCCCTCCCATTAAAGTACCACTTAGTACAATGGGGTGCAATTAAGCCAATCCAGCTTGGTGGTCTGAAAGGTAGTTCTCTTCCAAAGTGCTTCATTTACTCCTCTGTGTTAATAATGGATGGTTTCCCCATATAATGCTATCATGGGTTACTCAGTAGTAACAGAATATTTCAGACCTAGACTAAATGGGATAAAAGTTATATTTCATCAGCGTATTCTCAGTTTATGTTTTTACTATCATAGCCCTCATTTTTCATATTCTTTCCTAAGGAGTAATATAACAATATTATGCTTATATAGTATATTTTACTGTTTTATGGGGAAAATGATTTCTGGATCTTCCCCTGAGTGTGTTTTATTCTTCTTTCCTGTGTTTTGTCTTTCAGCTTGAATCATAAACTCATGCAGAAGCTGTTATTTCTGCCTTAACTACAGCTGTAATATATCGTTGATGCTCAGATGTATTAATAATGATTATAACAATAAAAATTTAGTCCCATGGAAACAATATTAAATTTTCCTCCACCTTAGATTACATGTCATCCTCCTGGTAATATATGGTCATTGGATGATTTATTTGTTCTCAAAGTTTTAAAATATTTTTCTTGTTATATGGCTTTTTGTAGGGGGAGCAGCTTTTTTCATTGCTTACAGATTTAGTTTCTTCAATTTTTCTACCTAAAGACTGATATGAAATGTTTTTCAATATCTCAGCCATTTTGTAGTTATAACAAGTTTCATACTTGTCTATTTTATCCCAATTATCTTTTCCTCAATCTAGAGTTTTTATAGAATTCCATTGTCCTTCTTTATCATGATGAAGAGCACTTTATCCTGATTTATCTGATCCCCTTCAAATTTGAATTAATGCTATATGTTCTTGCTTTTTTTCATTGTTTTTATTTATTTGTCATCATAGTTTTTGGTTAACTTTTCTGGAATTCTCTGCAATTCATTTCTTTTCACTTTGTAATACAAATTGTATATAGTCCTTTTTAAAAACTGTACCTATGACATGACTCAGGATTTTAGTCATTTCTCAAATTTTTTCTTTAAATAACCTGTCTATGGGTTGTTCAACTCCTTTATTTTTCTCCTTTATATTTACATAGTAGAGCATTTTTAAGCTATGAAAGTGGTAACTTGATCCTCTCCATTTCCCTCTTAGCAGAGTCAGAACCCAATACAGACCTCCTCAAAGTAGATGGATTTAGTTCCCAGAAATTGTCTCAGATTGTCCAGGTGTTCTCCTCCACATACGAATAGTATTTGTCCTGTAGGAACTTGCTCCTTCAGGTTTAAACCCTGGACCAGCAACACCTGCCTCACCTAGAAAGTAGTCTGAAGGCAGAATCTCTGTTTTCACCTCAGACCTACTGAATCAGGATCTGCATTGAACAAGATTCCCAGGTGATTCCTATGTACATTTGTGTTTGAGAAGCCACTCTCCCAGGCTGTAGCAAGATTCACTTTTAGGACTGTTCACTGGGTGTTATAGAGATCCTTTCCACCTGGGAGGTGATGATGGGCCAAATGTTGAGTGGGGTTGTGTATGAAATCAGAATTTGGGTAAAGTCAGAGCTAGGGCCAAATGCCATCATTAAAAACAGTCTGGGATACAAGAATAAATCTAATATTTTACCAAAACTTTAAAAAAATATATTAAGATTAATCATTTACATGTAAAGATTCAATTTTTTGTAACTTGACATTATAATTTAAGAAATAATGTTTCAGCACTGTGAACATCTAGGTTGCTCCTGTAGGCACTTTATTACACATTTGTATAGCAAATTTGTTGTTGTTAGGTGCAGTCCAGTTGAGTCCAACTCATAGTGACCCAATGTACAAAAGAATGAAACACTCCTTGACACTGTACCATCCTGGGCACTATGTCACAGCTTGTCTGCTATTCATAGGGTTTTCTATGGCTGATTGTTTTGGGATTATTTCAGGAGTGGGTGGCCAGGTCCTTCTCCCATTTTTGTGGTGCTGGGGATCAAACTCAGGATGTCAGAGCACTCAGAGCAAGCACTCTACCAACTGAGCTAAATGTCAGCCTTGTATAGCAAATAGATGTTCTTTTCTCACAGTGGTGCTATCGGAGAAACAATATATGAATTTTGGAAAACTTCAGGCCTAAGTAGAAATAAATCTCAAGATATTATATATTTATTAAAAGTTATTTATGTTAATGCTATCAGTGACAGCACATAAATGATTCTCCAAAGACTACAATTGTACTTTTGCCTACTATTTATAATTCTGCTTTTATTTCACTATTTAAATTTTTATAAATATTATTGACTCAAAAAGTTTATAGTATGCTTCCCAAAGTTACCTAAATCATAAAAAAATCCTTACCAATTTCTTAGCTAACAATCAAATTTTTGAAATTAAAAAATTGTTTCTCATAAAATTAATATGTTTCAAGTGCACATCAATAATTATTTTATTCTGGCAACAAAAACTATACTATTAAATATGGACTGGTTGACAGAATCTCAATATATGAAAACACAGTTTTCTGCACATAGTACATCTTGAATATTTTCCTGTGTCTGAAAGTATTCAGTATACTAACAAAAATCTGACAAATATGCTCCTTATTCCTCATGTCTTAGTTGCTAATCATGTAAGCTAGTTTTGTTGGAGTCCAGTCTGACTGAGAGTGACCCGTATGGAGTTTTCCATGGCTGATTGTTTCCCGTTGCTTTGGGAGTGGGCTGCCATGTCCTTCTCCCATTTTTGTGGTGCTGGGGATTGAACCCAGGGCCTCAGAGAGCACAGAGCTAAACCCCATCCCATGTAATCAGGGAAGTTAGTATAATCATATTGCCATTGGTTATGCACAATATTTGGGCTACCAGAAATGATCTTGGGTATACATTTGACTTCACATGAGACCATATTGTCAATTTAGGCTAAATAATAGAGTAACATCAAACTTCTGTTTTCCCAACTCATTTTAGAAGCTGCAGTATGATTGTGCCTAGAATTTTTTTTAGCATCAACAATGGTTGTAATTTTTATGACAACTTTTTGTCTCATATATTAACATCCTGGTGGTTTAATGTGTCAAACTTAATTCATTTTGGTTTTGAAAATAAAGAATTAAAAACATTTCCTTGACAAAACTATATATAACATTTTTAAAAGAAATATTTTACCCTTCTACTTTGCTTAACTAAGAAATATAACCACTTTTAAACATACGCATTACTGTTACTAGAATTAGTTTCTATTCACAATTAAAAAATTCTTACCCAGTATTACAACTGTTGTTAGGTGCTGCCAAGTAGGGTCTGACTCATAGAGACCCTATGTGCAAAAGAACGAAACACTACCTAACAGTGTGCCATACATGCTATCTTTTATATGTTTGAGCCTATTGTTGAAGCCACTATGTTTCTTCTAATTTTGAGTCATGCCACATTAGCAAATAGAATCCCAGGGGCTTTACTCCATTCTTGTCACAAGGTGTACTCTACTTTGAGGAAGTAACTCTTCTGCCACTTCTTGAATGCCTTCTGCCCTGGGGCACATTTTCAGCTCTATAGATGACAGTGCTTCTCTGCTATTCATAGGGTTTTCAAAGGCTAATTGTTTCGGGATTGGGGTTGGGCTGCTGGTTCCTTCTCCCTAGTCTGTCTTAGTCTGGAAGCTCTGCTGACACTTATCCACTACTGGTGGACCTGCTGGTGTCTGAAATACCAGTGGCATAGCTTTCATTATCACAGCGACATGCAAGTCCCTAAAGCATGATAAACTGACAGACACATTGCGGGAGTATTACAATTAGAAACTATTTATTTTTGCAACTGTGTTTTGCGTATTGACATTGAATGCCTTGAATTTGGTCATTTGTTCATTTACCAGCATATTGACCTTTATTTAAGAAATCAGTATTTCAAAAACTTTTGAAATTATATTCAGTCTTTTATGTAACTTAAAAATTTTTTTTGGCAGGGTTGGGGATTGAACCTAGTGTCTCACATGTGTTAATCAAGTACTCTACCATTAAGCTGTGCCCCAGCTCCTTTTTTTTATTCCTTATTTTCAGAAAATATCTCGCTAAATTGTGCAGACTAGCTCTGGCTTTGAATCTGCAATTGTCCAGCCTCAGCCTCCTAAGTCACTGGAATTATAGGCATGCACCATGGTAGCTGGCACAAATTTTTAGTCACTAAAGAATATTACTTGACTTTTCTAAAATTAAATTTATTGCATTTTCTCAGGTTTCCATGTGTAGATTGCAAATACTATTTTTGAATGGTAGAGAGTAAACATTTTTACAACACAAATTTCCTATAGTCCATGAACACTCTACTGTTACCTCTAAAAGAATCTATTTTTGTCATTTCTATTGATATTATAACTGATATCCAACTGATCTACAATTGACAAGAAGCAAAAATAGAGTTCAAATTCAATATTTAATAATCATTCCTATATTAGTTAACTAAATGAGAGAAAATGTTGCAGATTCCTATAACAAATAAATAAAGTGAGATTCTGTGATTAAGCATTGATTTGATAGCCATTCAAGACAAGTTCATCTATCTAAATAAACTGACAAGTATTTAAAGCAATCCACTCAATATAATGCTGGTAAAAATGTGTAGCTATTAGAATGATATCAACTATACTGCCAATTATATTGGCTATATAATAACCAAAAAATAAAAAGAAAAATATTACATTCATATTTTTACAAGAGGAGATATTTAAATTGGAGGGTAAAATGAATTTAAAAAATGAAGACATTGCCAGTAGTAGGCATTGTGAAAGTGAAATACAACAAGGAAACTTAATGTATGTTAAGCAAGAGGGGCAACAGGTGCCCAAGGATTGCCCAGAGACAGTTAAAGTCAGGGTCTCTTATGTAAGGAAAGAGAAGGAGGGAGAAAAATATGGGCTATATTCCAAATTTGTGGTGTGTTGACTGAGTATTGAGAATGGAATAATGAATGAGTTTATTTCATATTATATAACCTTTTACAGTATAGAGATGGTTATAAATCTACTAATTGGTATTTTTCTCATAGAAGTAAATTTTAGAAGTCAATATGTGGGCTGGGATTTAGCTCAGTGGGTAGAGTGCTGCGCTGCAGTCTCTGAGGCCCGGGGTTCAATTCCCAGCACCTGCAAAAATGGGGGAAGGACCTGGCAACCCACTCCCAAGGCAATCCCGAAACAGCCAGCCATTGAAAACCCTATGAGGGTCGCTATGAGTTGGATACCAACTCATGGCACCTAACAACAACAACAATGTGTATCAAACACAGTGGCCAAAACTGGACAACATAGAATCAAGAAGGTACCACCATATTACTCAAAGTATTATCAATAGCTTTCCAAATTTATCTAGTATACCTTCTTGTAAAATCTACTAGGTGACCACATTGATATTAATCTTTCTCATCACACTAGAATGAACTATTTTTTATTTTCAAATATTTTAGTTGATTGAGTTCTTGTTCATTCAGAAAAATATGCTTTATATATTAGATTGTTGCTGTTAGAGGCTGTTGAGTAGAGTCTGACTCATAGTGACCCTGTTGTGCCCAAAGTTCAAATTTCCCAAAGACAACCAGGGAGTCTGAAGTAGCATGTAATACCAAAGAGCCTTTATTAATGCTCGAGCTCGAGGGTACCACACCTCACTGGTGCAGCAGTTCAGTGTTGGGACCCCGACTCCTTGTAGAGTGAAGACTTATATTGTGGGTTACAAGCAGGGAAAGAGACAGTGGAGAAGGCCAGGGAAAGGCAAAAGTCCAAATAAGGTGGGGCTTTTGAGTTGCTAAAGTCAGAGGTGTTTGTTATTGAAAGTCAAATAAGGTGGGGCCTTTGAGTTGCTAAAGCATGCCATTTGTATTATCCAGAGACCTGGGAGTTCCTGGAAGTTACTGCCAATATCTATAGCCCTTTGTTCTGGCCCAGAGCATTGTGATCTAGTGATCCTTTAAAGGAATTTGTGGAGTGGTGCCTACAGGACAGAATCCTGAGATAAGGGGGTCATTCGGGACAACTCCGGGTTCTTGGTCAGCCTGCACATCTCAACCCTATGTATAATAAAACGAAACACTCCCTGACACTGTGCTATCCTGGGCACTATGTCAGTGCTTCTCGGCTATTCATGGGATTTTCAATGGCTGATATTTTGGGGATTATTTCAAGAGTGGGTTGCCAGGTCCTTCTCCTATCTCTGTGATGCTGGGGATGGAACCCAGGGTCTCAGAGATTTCAGAGTAGCACTCTATCAACTGAATGAAGCTGCAGTCTATTTATTAGATTGTTGTTGTTGTTGTTAGGTGCCATGAGTTGGTGTCTGACTCATAGCGGCCCTACCTACAACAGGTGAAACAGTATTGTTACTGCCTCTCTGCTATTCATAGGGTTTTCAATGGCAGATTATTTTTTGGGAGTGGGCTGCCAGGTCCTTCTCCCAAATATACTAGATTAGGGCATGTTATATTTTCCTAACATATTATTATCATTTCTTCTGGTATAATTTTACTCAGTGAAACTTGGTATTTTCTTACTATTTGAATGAATGTATTTTTAATTTGGTTGTGGTCATAAGTACTATCTCTGGTGGTTTCATATGCTATTTTTAATTAATATTTAATTCTATTTATGCTCCTTTCACCAGCAAGGAAAAGCAGGACATTAAAAGGAGTACCATATATAGCCTGGTCCTCACAAATCTTTGTATAGAAAGAATGTGAGATCCTTACTCTTGTAGGCAATTGGACTGTATCACTACATGGTAGGGTGATTGTAAAATTTATTGTCCAAACTGAGACACTTTTGAAAGTGAAAAGGAGTACTATTAATAATTACACTTGGACAACAGACATAAACCACAACTGTCCTGGGCAACCAGGACATATGGTCATCCTATTACATGGTGACAGGATAGTGATGTATGGACAGGATCTTTCAAGCCTGTAATGTAACTTGGTTTGGCATTTTTTTCTGAGCTCAACTACCTTACACTGTCCATGAGTAAGTTCTACTACCTTATAGCTAGGATGTTACAAGACTTAGTACAGAAGTTAACTCTTTTGTTCCCATGTTTGAAGGAAATAAACTTTCATCTATCTTAGAAGCTGCTCTGATGTAGGGAATAACTTGAAGATGAGATGTTAAAAAATAGTAGTAGTTACATTTCTTGATATTGATGGTGAGACAAGCGAGACTGAAGAGCTATGGTATAAAAAGTTTTTCCCTAGAATTCATTCTAACAAACTTTTAGTACGATTCTAGTTAATATTTTGTAAACTAATTTCAGTTATAAGAAAAATAAACTTTAAAATTTGTTATGCCTTTAAAACAAGTTTAAAGTAAACATATAAAGAAAACATAAATTTTGTATTCATCTACTTAATCATATATTATTCAGTTCTTCTACAACCTTACATTTTGTCCATTAGAGCTATCAAAATATCAGATATATTAATGTTCATCTTATCTACTTTATTCAACTTTATTCTACTTCAGCTTTATTCAACTATATCTACTTTATTCTACTTCATTGAATTTTAATGATTTTCTTTTATCTTTAAACTATTATGTTGTCCATACATGTAAAACATTGATAATGTGTGCATAAGACTTTATATATTTTTTCATGAATTATGATTTTCCCCATCATCTAATGTCACCAATTACCCTTTTTGATCTTAACCTTTATCCATTTCATCACATATCCATTCTTGCTTTCTTTTTACTTGCATTTGCTTGGTATATCCCTTTGTTCATTCTTTTATTTCCAATGTTTTAAAAATTGCTTTGTTTTAATTTTATGTATCAATCTAGACAGGAAAATCTTTGTAGCACGAATTTAACCTGACATTTGAAAATCTTGTTGTTGTTGTTGTTAGGTGCCATCAAGTGGACTCCGACTTATAGTGACCCTATGTACAGCAGATCTAAACACTTGCTGATTCTGTGCCAGGCAAAGGACCTTATGAATATTTAAGCCCATTGTTGCAGACACTCTGTCAATCCATCTGGTGGAGGGTTTTCCTCTTTTGTGTTGACCTGCCACTCTCCCTAACATGATGTCCTTCTCCAGGGATTGATCTCTCCTGACTACATGTCCGAAATACGTAAGACGCAGTCTGGCCATTCTTGCTTCCAAGGAGCACTCTGGTTGTACTTCTTCTAGGACATACTTGTTGGTTCTTTTGGCAGTCCACGGTATATTCAATAGACAACTCCAGCACCACAAGTCAAAAGCATCAATTCTTCTTCTGTCTCCCTTGTTCAAAGTCCAGCTTTCACAACCATATGATGCCACTGAAAATACCATGGCATGAGTCAGACACACGTTCGTCTTCAATGTGATATCTTTGCTTTTCAATACTCTAAAGAGATCTTTTGCCACAGCTTTTTCTAGAGCAATGCGTCTTTTGATTTCTTGACTGCTGCTTCCACGGGTGTTGATTATAGAGCCAAGCAAAGCAAAATCTTGGACAACCTCAATCTTTTCTGCGTTGATTGTGAAGTTGCGTGCTGATCCAGTGGTAAGGATTTTTGTTTTGTTGATGTTTGGTTGCAACCCATATTGAAAGCTATGATCTTTGATCTTGATCAGTAAATGCTTTAAATCCTCTTCACTTTCAGCAAGCAGAGTTGTGTCATCTGCATAACACAGGTTGTAAATGAGTCTTCCTCCAATTTTGATGCCCTGTT
>VMDO01039711.1:0-12486 GCA_007922755.1 Pedetes capensis
ATACCCTAAAATTAACCGAAACTGTAAACCTAGGAGAAAACATAACCCTAACCCTAAACCTAACCCTGGGTGAAACCTTAACCGTAACTCTCACTCTTGCCCTAGGCAAACTGTAACCCCAACCCTAACCCATAACCTAGCTGAAACACTAAAACCTACCCTAACCCTAACCCTAGCTGAAACCCTAACCCTAAACCTTACCAAAACCCTAGGCAAACCCCTAACCCTAACCCTAACCCTAAGCATAACCCTAACCTTCACTCTAGGCGAAACCATACACTAAACCTAACCCTAACCCTAACTGTACTACTTACACTAGGAGAAACCCTAACCATAATCCTAAACGTAACCCTAGCTGAATGCCTTAACCTTACCGTAACCCAAACAGAAACCCTAGCACTAACCCTCTCCCTTAACTTAGGTGAAATCCTAACCCTAAACCTAAGCCTACCCCTAGCCAAAAACATAGCCCTAACCCTAACACTAACTTTAACACTTACCCTAACCCTAACCCTAACTCTAACCCTAGGTGAAAAACTAACCCTAAGCCTAACAGTAGGCAAAACCCTAAAACTAACCCTAACCGTAGCTGTAATGCTGAACCAAATCTAACCCTAGACAAAACCCTAACATTAAACCTAACCCTAATCGTAGGAAAATCCCTAACCCTAAACGTAGGCGAAACCATAACCCTAACACTAACCCTAAACCTACCTCAAACCCTAACCCTAACCCTAACCCTAACCCTAGGCAAAAACCTAAACCTACCCCTAACACGAAACCTATGGGAAACACTAACCTTAACCCTAACCCTAACCCTAACTCTAAACTTAGGCTAAAACCTAACCCTAAACCTACCCTAACCCTAGCCAAAAACCTAACACAAACCCTAAACACTCTCCCTTAACTTAGGTGAAATCCTAACCCTAAACCTAAGCCAATCCCTAGCCAAAAACATAGCCCTAACCCTAACACTAACCCTAACACTTACCCTAACCCTAACCCTAACCCTAACCCTAGGTGAAAAATTGATCCTAACCCTAACCCAACAGTAGGCAAAACCCTAAACCTAACCCTAACTCTAGCTGTAATGTTGAACCTAATCTAACCCTAGCCAAAACCCTAACACAAAACCTAAACCTATTCCTAGGAAAAACCCTAACCCTAAACGTAGGCGAAACCAAAACCCTAGCACTAACCCTAAACCTACCTCAAACCCTAACCCTAACCCTAACCCTAGACAAAAACCTAACCTTACCCCTAACACTAACCCTAAGGGAAACCCTAACCTTAAACCTAACCCTAACACTAACTCTAACCTTAAGCTAAAACCTAACCCTAAACCTAACCTAACCCTAGCCAAAAACCTAAACCTAACCCTAAAACTAACCCTAGGTGAAAACCTAAACCTAACTCTAACCCTAAACCTAGGCAAAACCCTAACCCTAACTCTAACCCTAACCCTAGGCAAAACCCTAAAATTAACCCAAACTGTAAACCTCGGAGAAAACATAACCCTAACCCAAACCCTAAACCTGGGTGAAAGCCTAACATTAACTCTCTCTCTTGCCTAGGCAAATCTGTAAACCTAACCCGAACCCAAAACCTAGCTGAAACCCTAAACCCTAACCTAACCCAACCCTACCTGAAACCCTAAACCTAAACCTTAACAAAACCCTAGGCAAAACAATAACCCTAACCCTAACCCTAACCCTAACCCTAAGCATAACCCTAACCTTCACTCTAGGTGGAACCATACACTAAACCTAACCCTAACCCTAACTGTACTACTTACACTAGGAGAATCCCTAACCATAATCCTAACCGGAACCCTAGCTGAATGCCTTAACATAACCCTAACCCAAGCAGAAACCCTAGCACTAACACTCTCCCTTAACATAGGTGAAAACCTAACCCTAAACTTAAGCCTACCCCTAGCTAAAAACATAGCCCTAACCCAAACACTAACCCTAACACTTACCCTACCCCTAACCCTAACCGTAACCCTAGGTGAAAAACTAAACCTAACCCTAACCATAACAGTAGGCAAAACACTAACCTAACCCTAACCCTAGCTGTAATGCTGAACCAAATCTAACCCTAGCCAAAACCCTAACACTAAACCTAACCCTAATCCTAGGAAAAACCCTAACCCTAGAGTAGGCGAAACCATAACCCTAACACTAACCCTAAACCTACCATAAACCCTAACCCTAACCCTAACCCAAACCCAAACCCTAGGCAAAACCCTAACCCTACCCCTAACACTAACCCTATGGGAAACCCTAACCTTAACCCTAACCATAACCCTAACTCTAACCTTAGGCTAAAACCTAATCCTAAACCTACCCTAATCCTAGCCAAAAACTTAACCCTAACCCTAAAACTAACCGTAGGTGAAATCCTAACCCTAACTCTATCCCTAAACCTAGGCAAAACCCTAACCCTAACTCTAACCCTAACCCTAGGCAAAACCCTAAAATTAAACCAAACTGTAAACCTAGGAGAAAACATAACCCTAACCCTAACCGTAACAGTGGGTGGAAACCTAACAGTAACTCTCACTCTTGCCCTAGGCAAAACTGTAACGCTAACCCGAACCCAAAACCTAGCTGAAACACTAAACCCTACCCTAACCCTAACCCTACCTGAAACCCTAAACCTAAACCTTACCAAAACCCTAGGCAAAACCCTAACCCTGACCCTAACCCTAACCCTAACCCTAAGCATAACCCTAACCTACACTCTAGGCGAAACAATACACAAAACCTAACCCTAATCCTAACTGTACTACTTACACTAGGAGAAAGCCTAACCATAATCCTAACCGGAACCCTAGCTGAATGCCTTAACATAACCCTAACCCAAGAAGAAACCCTAGCACTAACCCTCTCCATTAACTTAGCTGAAATCCTAACCATAAACCTAAGCCTACACCTAGCCAAAAACATAGCCCTAACACTAACACTAACCCTAACACTTACCCTAACCCTAACCCTATCTCTAACCCTAGGTGAAACACTAACCCTAACCCTAAGAATAACAGTAGGCAAAACCCTATACCTAAACCTAACCCTAGCTGTAATGCTGAACCAAATCTAACCCTAGCCAAAACCCTAATATTAAACCTAAACCTAATCCTAGGAAAAACCCTAACCCTAAACGTAGGCGAAAACATAACCCTAACACTAACCCTAAACCTACCTCAAACCCTAACACTTACACTAACACTAACACTAGTTAAACCCTAAACCTACCCCTAACACTAACCCTATGGGAAACCCTAACCTTAACCCTAACCCTAACACTAACTCCAACCTTAGGCTAAAACCTAATCCTAAACGTAACCTAATCCTAGCCAAAAACCTAACCCTAACCCTAAAACTAACCCTAGGTGAAACCCTAACACTAACTCTAACCCTAAACCTAGGCAAAACCCTAACCCTAATTCTAACCCTAACCCTAGGCAAAACCCTAAAATTAAACCAAACTGTAAACCTAGGAGAAAACATAACCCTAACCATAACCCTAACTTTGGGTGAAACCCTAACAGTAACTCTCACTCTTGCCCTAGGCAAATCTGTAACCCTAACCCGAACCCAAAACCTAGCTGAAACCCTAAAACCTAACCTACCCCTAACCCTAGATGAAACCCAAACCCTAAACCTTACCAAAACCCTAAACCTAACCCTAACCCTAACCCTAACCCTAAGCATAACCCTAAACTTCACTCTAGGCGAAACAATACACTAACCTAACCCTAACCCTAACTGTACTACTTACACTAGGAGAAACCCTAACCATAATCCTAACCGGAACCCTAGCTGAATGCCTTAACATAACCCTAACCCAAGCAGAAACCCTAGCACTAACCCTCTCCTTTAACTTAGTGAAATCCTATCCCCAAACCTAAGCCTACACCTAGCCAAAAACACAGCCCTACCCCTAACACTAACCCTAACACTTACCCTAACCCTAACCCTAACCCTAACCCTAGGTGAAAAATTAATCCTAACCCTAACCCTAATAGTAGGCAAAACCCTAAACCTAACCCTTACTCTAGCTGTAATGTTGAATCAAATCTAACCCTAGCCAAAACCCTAACACAAAACCTAAACCTATTCCTAGGAAAAACCCTAACCCTAAACGTAGGCGAAACCATAACCCTAACACTAACCCTAAACCTACCTCAAACCCTAAACCTAACCCTAACCCTAGGCAAAAACCTGACCTTACCCCTAACACTAACCCTAAGGGAAACCCTAACCTTAACCCTAACCCTAACCCAAACTCTAATCCTAGCCAAAAACATAACCCTAAACCTAAAACTAACCCTAGGTGAAAACCTAACCCTAACTCAAACCCTAAACCTAGGCAAAACCCTAACCCTAACTCTAACCCTAACCCTAGGCAAAACCCTAAAATTAACCCAAACTATAAACCTAGGAGAAAACATAACCCTAACCGTAACCCTAACCCTGGGTGAAACCCTAACCGTAACTCTCACTCTTGCCCCAGGCAAATCTGTAACCCGAACCTGAACCCAAAACCTACCTGATACCCTAAAGCTTACCCTAACCCTAACCCTAGCTGAAACCCTAACCTTAAACCTTACCAAAACCCTAGGCAAAACCCTAACCCTAACCCTAACCCTCACCCTAAGCATAACCCTAACCTTCACTCTGGGCGAAACCATACACTAAACCAAAACCTAACCGTAACTGTACTACTTACACTAGGAGAAACCCTAACCATATTGCTAACCGTAACCGTAGCTGAATGCCTTAACATAAACTTAACCCAAGCAGAAACCCTAGCACTAACACTTTCCCTTAACTTACGTGAAATCCTATCCCTAAACCTAGGCCTACACCTGGCCAAAAACATAGCCCTAACCCTAACACTAACCCTAACACTTACCCTAACACTAACCCGAACCCTAACCCTAGGTGAAAAACTAACCCTAACCCTAAACCTAACTGTGGGCAAACCCTAAATCTATCCCTAACCATAGCTGAAATGCTGATCCAAATCTAACCCTAGCCAAAACCCTAACACTAAACCTAACCCTAATACTAGGAAAAACCCTAACCCTAACGTAGGCGAAACCATAACCCTAACACTAACCCTAAACCTACCTCAAACCCTAACCCTAACACTAACCCTAACCCTAACCCTAGGCAAAACCATAAACCTACCACTAACACTAACTCTATGGGAAACCCTAAACTTAACCCTACCCTAAACCTAACTCTAATCCTAGGCTAAAACCTAACCCTAAACCTACCCTAAACCTACCCAAAAACCTAACCCTAACCCTAAAACAAACCCTAGGTGAAAACCTAACCCTAACTCTAACCCTAAACCTAGGCAAAACCCTAACCGTAACTCAAACCCTAACCCTAGGCAAAACCCTAAAATTAACCCAAACTGTAAACCTTGGAGAAAACATAATCCTAACCCTAACCCTAACCCTGGGTGACCGTAACGGTAACTCCCACTCTTGCCCTAGGCAAACTGTAACCCTAACCCTAACCCATAACCTAGCTGAAACCCTAAATGCTACCCTAACCCTAACCCTAGCTGAAACCCTAACACTAAACCTTACCAAAACCCTAGGCAAAACCCTAACCCTAACCCTAACCGTAACCCTAAGCATAACCCTAACCTTCACTCTAGGCGAAACCATATACTAAACCTAACCCTAACCCTAACTGTACTACTTACACTAGGAGAAACCCTAACCATAATCCTAAACATAACCCTAGCTGAATGCCTTAACCTAACCGTAACCCAAGCAGAAACCCTAGCACTAACACTCTCCCTTAACTTAGGTGAAATCCTAACCCTAAACATAAGCCTAACCCTAGCCAAAAACATAGCCCTAACCCTAACACTAACTCTAACACTTACCCTAACCCTAACCCTAGCCCTAACCCTAGGTGAAAAACTAACCCTAAGCCTAACTGTAGGCAAAACCCTAAACCTAACCCTAACCGTAGCTGTAATGCTGAACCAAATCTAACCCTAGCCAAAACCCTAACATTAAACCTAACCCTAATCCTAGGAAAAACCCTAACCCTAAATGTAGGCGATACCATAACTATAACACTAACCCTAAACCTACCTCAAACCGTAAACCTAACCCTAACCATAAACCTAGGCAAAACCCTAAACCTACCCCTAACACTAACCCTATGGGAAACACTAACCTTAACCCTAACCCTAACCCTAACTCTAACCTTAGGCTAAAACCTAACCCTAGGCCTACCCTAACCCTAGCCAAAAACCTCACCCTAACCCTAAAACTAACCCTAGGTGAAAAACTAACACTAATTCTAAACCTAAACCTAGGCAAAACCATAACCCTAACTCTAACCCTAACCTTAGGCAAAACCCTAAAATTAACCCAAACTGTAAACCTAGGAGAAAACATAACTCTAACCCTGACCCTAACCCTGGGTGAAACCCTAACCGTAACTCTCACTCTTGTTCTGGGCAAATCTGTAACACTAACCCTGACCCAAAACCTAGCTGAAACCCAAACCCTAACCTAGCCCTAACCCTAGCTGAAACCCTAAACCTAAACCTTACAAAAACCCTAGGCAAAACCCTAACCCTAACCCTAACGCTTACCCTAGCCCTAAGCATAACCCTAACTTTCACTCTAGGCGAAACCATACACTAAACTTAACCCTAACCCTAACTTTACTATTTACACTAGGAGAAACCCTAACGATAATCCTAACCGTAACCCCAGCTAAATGCCTTAACCTAACCCTAACACTAGCAGAACCCCTAGCACTAACACTCTCCCTTAACTTAGGTGAAATCCTAACCCTAAACCTAAGCCTACCCCTAGGCAAAAACATAGCCCTAACCCTAACACTAACCCTAACACTTACCCTAACCCTAACCCTAACCCTAACCTTAGGTGAAAAACTAACCCTAAACCTAACCCTAACAGTAGGCAAAACCCTAAACCTAACCCTAACCCTAGCTATAATGCTGAACGAAATCTAACCCTAGCCAAACCCTAACACAAAACCTAACCCTAATCCTAGGAAAAACCCTAACCCTAAATGTAGGCAAAACCATAAACCTAACACTAACCTTAACCTACCTCAAAACCTAACCCTAAACCTAACCGTAACCCTAACCCTAGGCAAAACCCTAACCCTACCCCTAACACAAACCCTATGGGAAACCCTAACATTAACCCTAACCCTAACCCTAACTCTAATCCTAGGCTAAAACCTAACCCTAAACCTACCTAACCCTAGCCCACAACCTATCCCTAACCATAAAACTAACCTTAGGTGAAAACCTAACCCTAACTCAAACCCTAAACCTAGGCAAAACCCTAACCTTAACTCTAACCCTAACCCTAGGCAAAACCCTAAAATTAACCCAAACTATAAACCTAGGAGAAAACATAACCCTAACCCTAACCCTAACCCTGGGTGAAACCCTAACCGTAACTCTCACTCTTGCCCTAGGCAAATCTGTAACCCGAACCTGAACGAAAAAACTACCTGATACACTAAACCCAACCCTAACCCTAACCACAGCTGAAACCCTAACAATAAACCTTACCAAAACCCTAGGCAAAACCCTAACCCTAACCCTAACCCTAACCCTAAGCATAACCATAACCTTCACTCTAGGCGAAACCATACACTAAACCTAAACCTAACCCTAACTGTACTACTTACACTAGGAGAAACCCTAACCATAATCCTAACCGTACCCCTAGCTGAATGCCATAACATAACCCTAACCCAAGCAGAAACCCTAGCACTAACCCTCTCCCTTAACTTAGGTGAAATCCTATCCCTAAACCTAAGCCTACCCCTGGCCAAAAACATAGCCCTAAACCTAACACTAACCCTAACACTTACCCTAACCCTGACCCTAACACTAACCCTAGCTGAAAAACTAACCCTAACACTAAACTTAACTGTAGGCAAAACCCTAAATCTAACTCTAACCCTAGCGGTAATGCTGATCCAAATCTAACCCTAGGCAAAACGCTAACAATAAACCTAACCCTAATACTAGGAAAAACCCTAACCCTAACGTAGGCTAAACCATAACCCTAACACTAACCCTAAACCTACCTCAAACCCTAACCCTAACCCTAACCCTAACCCTAAACCTAGGCAAAACCCCAACCTTACCACTAACACTAACTCTATGGGAAACCCTAACCTTAACTCTACCCTAACCCTAACTCTAACCTTAGGCTAAAACCTAACCCTAAACCTACCCTAACCCTAGCCAAAACCTAACCCTAACCCTAAAACTAACCCTAGGTGAAAACCTAACCCTAACTCTAAACCTAAACCTAGGCAAAACCCTAACCCTAACTCTAAACCTCACCCTAGGCAAAACCCTAAAATTAACCCAAACTGTAAACCTTGGAGAATACATAACCCTAACCCTAACCCTAACCCTGGGTGTAACTCAAACCGTAACGCTCACTCTTGCCCTAGGCAAATCTGTAACCCTAAACCAAACCCAAAACCTAGCTGAACCCCTAAACCCTACCCTAACCCTCATCCTAGGTGAAACCCTAACACTAAACCTTAACAAAACCCTAGGCAAAACCCTAACCCTAACCCTAAACCTAAACCTAACCCTAAGCATAACCCTAACCTTCACTCTAGGCGAAACCATACACTAAACCTAACCCTAACCCTAACTGTACTACTTACACTAGGAGAAACCCTGACCATAATCCTAACCGGAACCCTAGCTGAATGCCTTAACATAACCCTAACCCACGCAGAAACCCTAGCACTAACCCTCTCCCTTAACTTAGGTGAAATCCTAACCCTAAACCTAAGCCTACCCCTAGCCAAAAACATAGCCCTAACCCTAACACTAATTCTAACATTTACCCTAACCCTAACCCTAACCCTAACCCTAGGTGAAAAGCTAAACCTAACCCAAACAGTAGACAAAACCCTAAGCAAACCCTAACCCTAGCTGTAATGCTGAACCAAATCTAACCCTAGCCAAAACCCTAACATTAAACCTAACCCTAATCCCAGGAAAAACCCTAACCCTAAACGAAGGCGAAACCATAACCCTAACACTAACCCTAAACCTACCTCAAGACCTAACCCTAACCCTAAACCTAACCCTAACCTTAGGAAAAACCCTAACCCTACCCCTAACACTAACCCTATGGGAAACCCTAACCTTAACCCTAACCCTAACCCTAACCCTAACCCACGCAGAAACCCTAGCACTAACCCTCTCCCTTAACTTAGGTGAAATCCTAACCCTAAACCTAAGCCTACCCCTAGCCAAAAACACAGCCCTAAACCTAACACTAACCCTAACACTTACCCTAACCCTAACCCTAACCATAACCCTAGGTGAAAAATTAATCGTAACCCTAACCCTAACAGTAGGCCAAACCCTAAACCTAACCCTAACTCTAGCTGTAATGTTGAATCAAATCTAACCCTAGCCAAAACCCTAACACAAAACCTAATCCTACTCCTAGGAAAAACCTTAACCCTAAACGTAGGCGAAACCATAACCCTAAAACGAACCCTACACCTACCTCAAACCCTAACCCTAACCCTAACCCTAGGCAAAAACCTAACCTTACCCCTAACACTAACCCTAAGGGAAACCCTAACCTTAACCCTAACCCTAAGCCTAACTCTAACGTTAGGCTAAAACCTAACCCTAAACCTACCCTAAACCTATCCAAAAACCTAACCCTAACCCTAAAGCTAAACCTAGGTGAAAACCTAACCCTAACTCTAACCATAAACATAGGCAAAACCCTAACCCTAACTCTCACCCTAACCTTAGGCAATACCCTAAAATTAACCCAAACTTTAAACCTAGGGGAAAACATAACCCTAACCCTAACCCTAACCCTGGGTGTAACCCTACACGTAACTCTCACTCTTGCCCTGGGCAAATCTGTAACCCTAACCTGAACCTAAAACCTAGCTGAAACCCTACACCCTACCCTAACAATAACACTACCTGAAACCCTAACCCTAAACCTTACCAAAACCCTAGGCAAAACCCTAAACCTAACCCTAACCCTAAGCATAACCATAAGTTTCACTCTAGGCGAAGCCATACACTAAACCTAACCCTAAACCTAACTGTACTACTTACACTAGGAGAAACCCTAACCATAATCCTAACCGTAACCTTAGCTGAATGCCTTAACATAACCCTAACCAAAGCAGAAACCCTAGGACTAACCCTCTCCCTTAACTTAGGTGAAATCCTAACCCTAAAACTAAGCCTACCCCTAGTCAAAAACATAGCTCTAACCCTAACACTAACCCTAACAGTTACCGTAACCCTAACCCTAACCCTAACCCTAGGTGAAAAACTAACCCTAACCCTAACAGTAGGCAAAACCCTAAACCTAACCCTAACCCTAGCTGTAATGCTGAACCAAATCTAACCCTAGCCAAAACCCTAACACTAAACCTAACCCTAATCCTAGGAAAAACACTAACCCTAAACGTAGGCGATACCATAACCCTAACACTAACTCTAAACCTACCTCAAGACCTAACCCTAACCCTAAACCTAACCCTAACCCTAGGCAAAACCCTAACCCTACCCCTAACACTAACCCTATGGGAAACCCTAACCTTAACCCTAGCCCTAACCCTAACTCTAAACTTAGGCTAAAACCTAACCCTAAACCTACCCTAACCCTAGCCAAAAACCTAACCCTAACCCTAAAACTAACCCTAGGTGAAAACCTAACCCTAACTCAAACCCTAAACCTAGGCAAAACCCTAACCCTAACTCTAACCCTAACCCTTGACAAAACCCTAAAATTAACCCAAACTGTAAACCTAGGAGAAAACATAACCTTAACCCTATCCCTAACCCTGGGTGAAACCTTAACCGTAACACTCACTCTTGCCCTAGGCAAATCTGTAACCCTAACCCGAACCCAAAACCTAGCTGAAACCCTAAAGTCTACCCTAACCCTAACCCTAGCTGAAACCCTAACCCTAAACCTTACCAAAACCCAAGGCAAAACCCTAACCCTAACCCTAACACTAACCCTAAACCTAAGCATGACCCTAACCTTCACTCTAGGCGAAACCATACACAAATCCTAACCCTAAACCTAACTGTACTACTTACACTAGGAGAAACCCTAAACATAATCCTAATCGTAACCCTAGGTGAATGCCTTAATATAACCCTAACCCAAGCAGAAACCCTAGCACTAAGCCTCTCCCTTAACATAGGTGAAATCCTAACCCTAAACCTAAGCCTACCTCTAGCCAAAAACATAGCCCTAACCCTAACACTAACCCTAAATCTTACCCTAACCCTAACCCTAACCCTAACCCTAGGCGAAAAACTAACCCTAACCCTAACCATAACATTAGGCAAAACCCTAAACCTAACCCTAACCCTAGCTGTAATGCTGAACCAAATCTAACCCTAGCCAAAACCCTAACACTAACCCTAACCCTAATCCTAGGAAAAAACCTAACCCTAAACGTAGGCGAAACCATAACCCTAACACTAACCCTAAACGTACCTCAAACCCTAACCCTAACCCTAACCCTAACCCTAGGCAAAACCCTAACCCTACCCCTAACACTAACCCTATGGGAAACCCTAACTTTAACCCTAACCCTAAAGCTAACTCTAACCTTAGGCTAAAACCTAACCCTAAACCTACCCTAACCCTAGCCAAAAACCTAACCCTAACCCTAAAACTCACCCCAGCTGAAAACCTAACCCTAACTCTAACCCTAAACATAGGCAAAACCCTAACCCTAAATCTAAACCTAAACCTAGGCAAAACCCTAAAATTAACCCAAACTGTAATCCTAGGAGAAAACATAACCCTAACCATAACCCTAACCCTGCGTGAAACCCTAACCGTAACTCTCACTCTTGCCCTAGGCAAACATGTAAACCTAACCCGAACCCAAAACCTAGCCTAAACCCTAAACCCTACCCTAACCCTAACCCTAGCTGAAACCCTAACCCTAAACCTTACCAAAACCCTAGGCAAAACCCTAACCCTAACCCTAACCCTAACCCTAAACATCACTCTAGGCAAAACCATACACTAAACCTAATCCTAACCCTAACTATACTACTTATACTAGGAGAAACCCTAACCGTAATCCTAACAGTAACCCTAGCTGAATGCCTTAACATAACCCTAACCCAAGCAGAAACCCTAGCACTAACCCTCTCCCTTAACTTAGGTGAAATCCTAACCCTAATCCTAAGCCTACCCCTAGCCAAAACATAGCCCTAACCCTAACACTAACCCTAACATTTACCCTAACCCTAACCCAAACCCTAACCTTAGGTGAAAAACTAACCCTAACCCTAACCCTAACAGTAGGCAAAACCCTAAATCTAACCCTAACCCTAGCTGTAATGCTGAACCAAATCTAACCCTAGCCAAAACCCTAACACTAAACCTAACCCTAATCCTAGGAAAAACCC
>VMDO01039712.1:0-12479 GCA_007922755.1 Pedetes capensis
TCCAGGGATTAGTCCCTCCTGACAACATGTCCAAAATATGTCAGACACAGTCTGGCCATCCTTGCTTCCAAGGAGCACTCTGGTTGCACTGCTTCTAGGTCAGATCTGTTGGTTCTTTAGGCAGTCCATGGAAGAGTCAATATTCATCTCCAGCACCATAATTCAAAAGCATCAATTCTTCTCCTGTCTCCCATATTCAACGTCCAGTTTTCACAACAATATGATGTGCCTAAAAATACCATAGCATGAGTCAGGCACACTTTCGTCTTCAGTGTGACATCTTTACTTTTCAACACTTTAAAGAGGTCTTTTGCAACAGCTTTTCCCAAAGCAATGCATCTTTTGATTTCTTGACTGCTGCTTCCATGAGTGTTGGTTGTAGAACCAAGTAAAGCAAATCTTGGACAATCTCAATCTTTTCTCCATTTATCATGAAGCTGTTTACTGACCCATTTGTAAGGATTTTTGTTTCGTTGATGTTGAGGCACAATCCATACTGAAGGCAGTGTTCTTTGATCTTCATCAGTAAAAGTTTCAAGTCCTCTTCACTTTCAGAAAGCAGAGTTGTGTCACCTGCATGATGCAGGTTGTAAATGAGTCTTCTTCCATCATGATGCCTCGTTCTTCTTCATGAAGTTGAGTCTCTTGGATTATTTGCTCAGCCTAGAGATTAAAGAGGTATAGTGAAAGGATACAGCCCTGATGCACATCTTTCTTGACTTTAAACCAGGCAGTGTTTCCTTGTTCTGTTCTAACGACTGTCTCGTGGTCCACATACAGATCCCTCTGAGTACAATTAGGCAGTCTGGCATTCCCATTCTTTGCAATGTTATCCATAATGTATTGTGATAAAAACGACTGCCAATGTCTAACATAAGCCAATTAATCTCATCAATATAACAACCGAGTCTGCTCTGCAAATTAAAGAAAGGAAACAAAAATACCATTAGAAAACAGCAGGAAAGCCTGCCAGTCTGATTCAAACTCTGGGAGAAAACCACATAGTCCTTTTGAGAGGAGTTGGCAAATTTCAGACAAGAGTAAGGAAATGGGGCTGGAGATAGGGAAGCCCCGAGGCAGGGTAAGCAGTGGGGTTACGTTTCCATGAGACCATCCATGCTTCAAAGAGAGGAGACAGTGACCTCATGGCCAGACAAACCCCCTCACCTCCCCTGACAGATTAGACTCGGTTGTTGTTGTTAGGTGCCTGGTCCAACTCATAGCGATCCTATGTACAACAGAACGAAACAGTATCTGACACTGTGCCATGCCCGGCAGTATTATCAGTGTTTCTCTGCTATTCGCAGGGTTTTCAATGGCTCATTATTTCGAGAGTGGGCTGCCAGGTCCTTTTCCCTAGTCTGCAGCATCTGATATTCTCAGGTGGTCTCCCACCCAAGGACTAACCAGGCTGACCCTACTTAGTTTCTGTGATCAGACGGAATCGGATGTCAGTGTGGTATGGCTGCAGAGAGATTAAACTCTCGGTAGAAAAGAGCAGGATGAGTCTCCCACCCCTCCCCTTGGGAATTTGTAATAAAAGACCCAGGGCAACAACGTCCCCAAGGTCACCCAGTCAGGACCTCCTTTGTCTCTCTTGGCCAAGACTCTCGTCTGTCCTTTTCATAAATCTCCTTTGCTCTCCCTTGCCTTTGCGATCTGCACGTTTCTCACTGGGTCTTCAGTATGACATCTGGCACCTGACACCTGGGGAGAAACTCCACTGTCCCTTCAGGAGCACAGACTCTGCACACCCACAGCCCCTTCCCCCTGCCTTCCAGCCCTGCAGCACGCCGCTGGCAGAGGGGCCACCACCTCCAAAGACTGTGCAAAGAACGAGGGTCCCCCAGAAAGAACAAAGAAAGAGGCAAACTGAGTCTGGAGGAGAAAAAGTTTGTGGGAGTCAGGAAAACACCTCCAAAGCTGAGTGCTTTTTGGTAGAGATGACCTTCATCTCCTGGCAGGGAGAGGCAACACGAGCCCACGCTTCCGCACTTCATAGATCTGGCTGACTGTCACTGACACACGCCTCTCGTGGATAAAGCCAGCACCGTGCCACTCTGACCATGCCAAAGACAGTGCTCGATGGCGATGCTGTGGCTGTCCCGGACACCAGCCTTGCGGGAGGTCGCGCCATTTGGAATTGCCTTCTTTAGGGATCAAAACAGCAGAGTGTGGGCAATCCCACCTGCTGCCAGCTGTGTGTGTCACTTCCGTTCTGGAGACAGAAGACGTTCTCTTCCTCCGCACGGTCCACGGAGCAGGAACATTTGCTAACCCGTCCCGAGGCCTCCATGTTCGTATTGGACAAGTGCCATGATGGAAGATTCTATTCCTAAGAGAACTTACAGGTATGTCATAAAAAGCAAAGCTGTGGTTTCTTTCAATGTATGGCCATTAACGACAGCAATAGTACGTCCCAGGGGCAATAAAACAGGCACAGAGAACGGCAAGGTTGTATATTAGGTAAAAACCCAAACCCTCCAAAACTCTAAAGACCTGAGGTGGTATATGCAGATAAGGGTTGATACATTTACACACTAATGTTATGTTCTCCTTGGACTTTACTGAGTGGAAATGCTTCTGGAATTTATTACACACTACTCTTAAATAGCCTGCAGCTGTAGCCCTGTGGCATCTGATCCTGTTAGATCTCAGAATCTAAGCAGGGTCAGGCCTGGTTAGTACTTGGATGGGAGACCGCCTGGGAACACCAGGTGCTGTAGGCTTGGAAGAAGGACCAAGCAACCCACTCTCAAAAATCAATCTACCATTGAAAACCCTATGAACAGCAGAGAAGCACTGACAATAGTGTTTCCCCTGTTGTATGTAGGGTCGCTGTGAGTCAGATACCAACTCAACGGCACCTAACAACAGCAACTCTTAAATAGGAGCATCCTGAAGTATTTTTCTTGATTCAAGGACATCAATAACTATTTGGGATTCAACAACAGTGATGTCCTGATCAGGAACAGTATATGAGATGGTTGCAACAGTAAAAACGTAACCTACGCTCCTGTACCTTGCATCTTTTCTTTTTTTTTAAGCTCAGTTGGTAGAGTGCCACTCTGTACTCTCTGAGGACCTAGGTTCGATTCCCAGCACTGCAAAACCAGGAGGAGGACATGGCAATCCACTCCCGAAGCAATCCTAAAATAATCAGCCATTAAAAACCCTAGGAGGGTTGCTGTGAGATGGACAAGACTCAACGGAACCTAAGAACAAGAATTAAAAAATTCTGAGTTTCTCTTAATTCATTTGCTAGGGCTACTATAACAAAATACCAGGGACTAGGGGCTTAAACAACAGAAGTTTTATGTTCTCATGGTTCTGGGCTAGAAGTCCAAGATCAAGGGGTTGGCAGATTCAGCTTCTGAGGCTGCTCTCTGGCTTGCTGGTGGCTGCCTTTGTGCTGGGTCCTCATTTTCACTGAATCACCATATAACAGGGCTGGGATTTAGCTCAGTTGGTAGAGTGCTGCACTGCAGTCTCTGAGGTCCCAAGTTCAATTCCCAGCACTGCAAAAATGGGAGAAGGACCTGGCAATCCACTCCCAAGGCAATCCAGAAACAGCCACTGAAAATCCTATGAGGGTCACTATGAGTCGGATACCGACTTGACGGCACCTAACAACAACAACAACAACACTATTTAACGTCCCCGACTCTAAACACAGTCACGGTCCGAGGTGCTGGGGTTCTGGCTTCAACATGGGAACATGTGGGAGATGCCATTCAACACACCACAGCCTTCAGCACCCAGATGCTCATATGGCTCGGGTGGGCTGGGGTCAGCTCAAAGCCAGGCTCTTCTACCTCTGTGACCTAAGCAGAGAAGCCGGCCAGCCTGGGTTTCAGGACCCACCTGTGAGGGAGGACGTGGTGGCTACACCTCCCTGGTGCCTTGTAACACATGGAGGATGCGTGTGCCCCCGCCCGGCACTCACAGGGCACAGTAAACATGCTTCTGAAGTATCACTTTGGCTTTACATGGTTATCCTTCCTCTGCCTGTGCCGTCTCCCTCTGTGGTCTGCTGTGTGCTCAGAAACCACACAGTTCAATTTATGGAAGACGGGAGAAAGACTCAGAGCAGACCCCAGGCTCCCCTGGGAAACTTCAGCATGTAGGACTTCGGGTCTCTCTGCTGGCTGAATCAGACCTTGCTTCTTTATTTTTGCTACCATTTGAGTCCAGATATAATATAGTATTCTTGCATATATTTTAGGTAAGATAATCCCAACATGAAATGTAGCTTTGTCACCCTTAAAAAAGTACTACGGGGTCGCCCGAACATTTGTGACAGCCTGTAATCGCCACCCATTTTTTAGAAGTGGCTGGTGCCATTTTGCAAATGGCAAAACCAGGTGAAACCGCAGCGTGGATCCCACATTTACGAAGTAGCAAAAGGTAGCAACGGCTGGGCACAGTGGCGCACACCTGTCATCCCAGCAATGCAGGAGGCTGAGGAAGGAGGATCACAAATTTGAGGCCAGTGGCAGCCTGCACAAGTTAGGAAAACTCTGCCTCAAAATAAAAAATAAATATTCAGCCACCATAATTCAGACATAGCAGCCCATTTAACAGATCCCCACTTAAACGCTGCCCTGTCCTGCAAAGTTTGCAAGAGGAAGGGACGCACTGAGGTCCTCTCAGAGGCCCCTCTGTAGCACAGGTTGGCAAACTTGCTCTGTAAAAGGTCAGGGAGTACATTTTTGAAATTATCCGGCCATATGGTTTCTGTCATAGCTATTCAAGTCTGCCACTGAACCAGAAGCAGCCATAAATGACACATAACAATGGGTGGGGTGGGAGGCCAATAAAACTGTTTATGGACAGCCAGGCATGGGGACGCATACCTGGAATCTCAGTGACTGCAGAGGCTGAGGCAGGAGGGTGGCAGGCTCCATGCCAGAGGCAGCCTGTGCAACTTAGTAACACCCTGTGTCTAGATAAAAAACAAAAACATGGCTGGAGGAGGCACTCAGTGGGAGAGCATTTGCAAGGCATGAGGGAGGCCCTGGGTTAGACCCCTAACCCTGGAAAAAAATCTGTTTATGGGCCATGAAATTTGGTTATTATAAAACTTTACTATGTTAAGAAATACTATTTTCATTTTGATTTTTTTTTTTTTTTTTTTTTTTTTTTTTTTTTTTTTTTTTTTTTTTTGATACTGAGGAGTTGAATCCAGGACTTTGTACATACTTTGGAAGCACTCTGCCACTGGGCTGCACCCTCAGCCCCCTTTAAAATGTTTTATCGGTTTTTTTGTTTTTTTTTTTTTTGCAGTACTGGGGGTCGAACCCAGGGCCTTGCGCCTGCATGCTCTGCAAGTGCTGGACCACAGAGCTGTGCCCCCGGTCCATTTTTTTTTCACTTTTTGAGACAAGGTCTCACTAAATTATGCAGACTGGCTCTGGTCTCGAACCTGTGATCCTCCTGCCTCCACCTCCTGAGCCACTGGGATTACAGGCGTGCGCCACCACACCCAGCAAATGTTTTATCTTGAGCCAGGGTCTTACTAATTTGCGCAGGCTGCCTCTGGCTTTGAGCTTGAGACCCTCCTGCCTGTGCCTCTTGAGTTGCCGGGATTAAAGGTGTGAGCCTCTGAACTCAGCCCTCATTTTGATTTTTTCCTCCAGCCATTTGAAAATATAAAAACATTCTGTTCTTAGCTCAGGCCGCACAGAACCAGGTGGCCAGCCAGACTCGGCCCAGGAGCCATGGTGTACCCAGCCCTGTTCTGCTCTAACAGCTCCCTAAACATGGTTGTTGACTGTAATAACAGATTTCTCCTACCAACAATTTTAAAACTAAGGCCCAATCCAGCACACCCGTCATTACCTTTTCCCACTGTCTATTTTTGGAAACCACCATTGCCTCGGTAGCTCCTGACCTGACTAAGCCACAGACCACCGCAAACAAACCCAAACAAGGTCCTTCACCAGTCACTTTCAATGAGAGTTTCAAAGCACCGATTCGCAAGCAGGGAAAAGGCAGCATCTGGGGAAAGGTGCCACAGCTGCAAATGGCAGAACCAGGTGCAACCGCAGTGTGGATCCCACATTTACAAAGCAGCAAAAGGTAGCAACAGCCGGGCATGGTGGCGCACACCCGTCATCCCAGCAACTCAGGAGGCTGAGGAAGGAGGGTCGCAAGTTTGAGCCCAGAGGCAGCCTGCTCAAGTTAGGGAAACTATGCCTGAAAATAAATAATAAAAAAGGGGCTGGAGGTGCAGCTCAGCGGGGGAGTGCTTACCTAGCATGTGCAAGACCCTGGGTTCCACCGCTTAGTACCACAAACAACAACAACAACAAAAAGGTAGCAACAGCTTAGATAGTCTCTAAATACAAAAACTGTACGTTACCAAACTCTTGTCACAACTCTGTGGCATTGCTGGGGGGCGGGGGAGAGAGAACCAAAATGATCTACGCCAACACTGCACATCGTTGCTAAGAACGAATGGCGCAGCTCCAAGGACATCTCAGAGGGCTGCTGAAGATACCTTCAGCGAAATCACCCCTCACTCTCCAAGTACCCCTCAGCCGTCATTTCCTCCACCTGTGTGGGGAGGGCGATCGCAGCATCAAAGGTACAATGGGAACCACTGTGGTCTCCTTTACTCAAAGATATCCCCTCCCTCAGGCAAGCTCACAATGTGTTGCGCGCTTTCTTCCGTTCTCCTATGACTCCCGTGTAGATGTCCCGATGTCTTGTTTGAATCAGCAGTGACCGAGCTCGGGACATGGTTCTCCAAAATATGGAAAGGAATGTCCCTGTCCATGGTTAATGGTTCCATGACATGCAAGACTTATATTAAATAAACGTGCGTGCTTTTCCCTTGTCAATCGCCTTCACTGCTGGTGCCTTGGCCACAGACCTTGCAGTGGGGAGGAAAACATTCCTTTTTCCCCTACAAGAGGAAGTAAAGGGGTTCTTAACTTTCTGTTAGAAATAACTTAGCTTCCCCGGAAGAGGAGAGAAAGAAGAGAAAAATGCTGAATCAGGCCAACCTAAGGCTTCTTCCAAACAGATGGTGAAGACTTTACTCACCTCCTTCCAGAAATGGAAACTTATACTTTGGGGGACGAGTCGATTCCAACATAAATGCACTTTTGAACCTGCATAAGGGTGACAATCAAGAATGGCATCTTTGTGAACCCCGTCATTGCTATTCTGGACGAGCCAAAGAGGACCTGCACCAACGAACTAGCGGAATTGACTCAGTGACTGCTCTCAACAGCACCAGGAGAAGGTTTCGCTTTGGTTTGGTTTTTGTTGTTGTTGTTTTTGTTTTGTTATGTTTTTGGTGGTGGAGGAGAAGCACAGAACTAATATCCACCCCAAAGAGAAGCAATTCGAAAGCATCTGAGCTGTCTGGTGCTCTTCCAGAAACATTTTCCTAGCAAGGAGGTGTCCCAGCTTTCGTCTAAAAATTGCCTGCGTTTCTGTCACAAAACGAGTTCTGAAACCAGAAGGGATATCAGCTGTGGCCAACAATGGCTCAGTGTAAAACCAACAGAGGAGTGCCTGGGCCTCACAATAGTTCTATTCATAACAAGAGGTCATTGATCTGCTGATTTCACCAACCAAGATGCATCTTTTTCATTTGCCTTATCCCTAAGTGCCCCTTGCACTGATTTCCTAAATGAACCCTTGTCTTGCCTGAATCCAGACTTTCTTAGGAACCACAATGCAATCTGAATACCAATAATAAGACATCTATCCCGGCCCCCTCTTTTCACAGGAAATGCAATGGTTCTTAATGAAAGGAGAGGGCATCACATCTTAAACAGATAAGTATTTCTCAGAGGAAAGAAGACGTCAGCTCCCTTTGGACACTCAGTTAAGTGCACAGGGCATTGAGATTACACATGAGCTTCGCCAGTGAGGGAAACCCTGCCCAGGAAACGTGAACGTCCTCCTTTCCTCACAACTCTGTCCTCCTTCCTCTTCTATCTCCTTAACAAAATCCAAAAAGCGACGCAAGGTGATTTCTGACTGCAGGAAATAAGCCAGGCAAAGTCAGGGCAGGCGATGTCGTACAGTGAAAGTAAGGACAGCAGGCATTCTTTGGAAAGTGAGATAACAGGTTGGTCTTGTTTAGGGACTCGTTTACCACAGTTTTTAAGATATCACAATACAAGCCCGGACTCGACTTGTGTTTATTGCAGGATACACTTACATCGGCCTAGTCATTTGCCCCCGCGCTTCTGCACAATTGTCCTATGTGGTCTGCAGGATTGGTATGCTATTACTCACTTTCCAGGAGTTGCTTCAGGGCAGCCCAGACGGGAATAGGAACAAAGCCTGGGCGTTGCAGGAGGGCGGGGAGGAAGGGCGGGCTGGAGTCACACCGGGGAGGCTGGTTCACCTGTAAAGGCTGGGGGTGGGGAGGCTGCAAATGTTCCTCGCTGGGAACTCACAGGGCCCAGACTCCAGGGCTGCGCTGGTAGCTGGGCAGAGTATGACCTTGCGCACACCAAGACACTGTTTCAAAGACTGGATTTCAAGGGTATCAAGAAGGGGCTGTGTGGCCGCCTTTGAGTTTCTGCGGCGTCGGAGTACCTATTTATATCTCCACCCAGGCCCGCGCGCCTCACTAGACACCGCTGGGAAAATCCGGCCTTTGCTGCCCTACTCTGGCGCCGTGCGAGCAGGGGGCAGGTGTCCCCCCGCGCCCGAGGGCACCGCAAGGCTCCTGCGCGTCCTGCAGAGGGTGGCAGGGTGGCGAGTGCAGGTTGACCGGAGCTGCTCACACCTAAAGTTACAACAGCTGCTGAATCAGGGCGCCCCGTTCTGTAGGGTCGCCTACCATCGGATGCTCCCCTCCTCTCGCCAAACCCTCCTCCTCCAAAGGGGGGGAAAAATCGGCCTGTCCGCCCAGAGGTCACCTGCGAAGAACAGAGTGATGTCACCCGGCTGCCCCAAACTGCCTCCAAGGCACAAACGAACCGAAATCCCCACGCGGATTCAAAGAGGGCACAGCGGGGAGAGCGACCCGCTAAGGTGTCATTGGCAGACCCCGAGATATGGGCCGGGGCTCCGGAGGAAGGGGAGCGCGCCGGAGCCCCGAGGCTTTCCATCGCCGCCCCGCCTGGCCACCGGGCCCGGTGTCCCGGAAGCAGAGGGCAGCTCCCCCACCCCGGCTCCCCCGAGGCCGCGGCGGCCCCCGGCCCCCAGGCCCGGCCGTACCGGTGGTGGAGAGCACGGTGCTGGCGAAGAAGAGCGCGGAGGTGAAGTCCCAGTTCCAGTGGCCCGAGGCGTTGCCCAGCACGGACACGCCGTAGTTGCTGGCCTCCAGCACGCGGCGCAGGAAGCGCTCGAGCTGCGGCTCGGCCAGGCACTCGTGCTCCTCCAGGAAGCGCCGCTTGAGCTTGCGCAGCTCCTGGCGCAGCAGGTCCTCGTAGGGCAGCTCCACGGACGAGAAGACCACGGCGCCGAACACGAGGTACAGCAGGTAGCCGAGCACCAGCAGGCCGAAGCACCAGGCCGAGCGGTGCCGCTCCACCAGGCGCACGCACGAGCTGCCGGCCAGCGACTGCAGCATCTTGGCCCGGCCGGCGCGCCGCGGACCCGCTGGAGCCCGCGCCGCGTCTGCCCGCCGCCCGCCGCGCGCCCTATAAGCGGCCCGATGAGGTGGCAGTGACGTGCGCGCCGGCTCAGGTAGCCAAAGCGGCGGGCGCCGCGCGCGCCGCTGGGCAGGACGCAGGCCGGGCGCAGGCCTGGGACCACCCCGCCTGGGCGCGGACCCCAGGCGCGGACAGAGGTTTGGGGGCGCCAGTCCCCAGCTGGCCACTGCGACTGCCCGCCCGGGGTCCAAGCGCCACACCCAAGTGGACCGCGCGTGTGTGTGGGGGGGTGCGTGTGAGTGTGTGTGTAGTTGGTGTGTGTGTGTCTGTGTGTGGTTGATGTGTGGGGTGTGTGTGCGTGTTTGTGTGTGTGTGGTTGGTGTGTGTGTATGTGTCGTGTGGGGGGGGTGCGTGTGAGTGTGTGTGTAGTTGGTGTATGTGTGTCTGTGTGTGGTTGATGTGTGGTGTGTGTGTGTGTGTGTGGTTGATGTGTGTATGTGTCGTGTGTGTGGTTGGTGTGTGTGTGCGTGCGTGTGTGTGTGTGCGTGTGGTGTGGCCACGCTGGGCAACACGCTGGCCAGCCGACTACTGATCTGAGCTGCTACTGCTCCCAATGTATTTCCGCCTAATCAAAGCCACTGTCACAAAATACCAAGCTTAGGGGTAGTGTCCCTCTGTCTTACCGGCCAGTTGAGCCATCTGGCGCCAATGATAGTGAAAACATTGGCACTTCAGCGCTGAAAGGCACCTTGCAACTGCCTGCGACCCCCCGACTCCCCCACCAACAGGACCTGAGGGTCAAGGAGGGGTCTAGGTCCCATTTCTGGGCTCTAATTCTTTCACACATGACTTCAAGTTTTATGGTAAACAAAGTCCACCTGCCGATTACCAGAAGAACCTGAGCTTTCCCAAGTGCTTCCTCGCCAGGTGATGCAAGATACGGAGGAGGGTCTCTGAGCTCCTTATTGTAGGTGAAAGTAAATATTCGTTTTTCCCTTTCTGGAAAAACAATTTGGCTTGTATGCACAAGAGTCACGAGAGAGTATAGTGCTCTAACTCAGTAATGTCGCCTAAGGAGCAATGTAGAGAGACAAGCCTGACCATACCATCTCTGTTGTTGTTGTTAGGTGCCCTCAAGTCGGGTCTGACTCATAGCGACCCTTTGTGCAACAGAATGAAACATTCCCTGACACTGTGCCATGCCTGGCACCACGTCAGTGCTTCTCTATTCATAGGGGTTTCAATGGCTGGTTGCTTTGGGAGTGGGCTACCAAGTCCTTCTCTCATTTTTGTGTTGCCGGGAATTGAACCCACTGCCTCAGAGGGTGCACAACAGCACTCTACCATCTGCGCTATTGTATCCACACAGAGTGTATCATTTCTATGGTGAATGTATCTACATCTACATAGGACTTGTCTGCACATGTGAAACACTGAAGAAGCAGGAACATGCTAAATTCTCCACAATAGAGAAATGGCTAAATAGGTTGTGGTACCCCAATAGCACGGATGGCATAAGCAAAACTATATATTTGCATTTTGTACTGTAAAATGGGGCTGGGATTTAGCTCAGTGGGTAGAGCGCTGCGCTGCAGTCTCTGAGATCCCGAGTTCAATTCCCAGCACCGCAAAAATGGGAGAAGGACCTGGCAATCCACTCCCAAAGCAATCCCGAAATAATCAGCCATTGAAAACCCTATGAGGGTCGCTATGAGTCGGATACCGACTTGACGGCACCTAACAACAACAACAACAACTGTAAAATGGGCTGGGGTTTAGCTCAGTTGGTAGAGTGCTGCGCTGCAGTCTCTGAGGTCCTGAGTTCGATTCCCAGCACCACAAAAATGGGAGAAGGACCTGGCAAACCACTCCCAAGGCAATCCCGAAACAGTCAGCCATTGAAAACCCTATGAGGGTCACTATGAGTCGGACATGACTCGACAGTACCTAACAACAACAACAACTGTAAAATAGAATTGTATCTGCATAATGGATTGACTCCGTGGACATAAATCCAGCTCCTAGCAGTTGTCTGTGGAAGACAGTGAAGCATATAAGTGACTTTCATCTCTTGCATTTTTAAATATTTGTCAAATTTTCTATGGTAAACATATTTTTGTAATCAGGAAAATCATCGAAAGTAATGAATATAAAGCCGGGCGCGGTGGTGCACCCATACTCTCCCCGCAACTCAGGAGGCAGAGGCAGGAGGATCGCAAGGTGGAGAGCAGAGACAGTCTGCGTAATTTAGGGAGACCCTGTCTCAAAAAGTAAAACAAATGGGCTGAGGGTGCAGCTCAGTGGTCCAGCACTTGCAAAGCATGCAAACATGAGGCCCTGGGTTCACCCCCCAATACCGCAAAAAATAAAAATATTAAATAAATAAATAAATAAAAGCAATGAATAGAATTGTACAATTTTTTAGAAAAATGCCTCACTGAACATCTGCCTACCTACTGAAGTTCGGAAAAAATCAGATACCGACTCAACGGCACCTAACAACAACAACAACAAGTCTTTCCACAGGTAAAGTTACAAAAGGGCAGGGACTATGAAGCTTTGCTCACGTGGGGTCTGCAGCACTTTGTCTGGTGCCTGGCACAGAGTAGGTGTGAAATAAGTATTGGTGGGATGAAAAGAGGCGGAGGAACCAGGAGCAGGTCCAGGGGAGGAACAGGCGAGTCTGGGGCGGAGGCTGTTCATGGGGAGTGTGGGAGGCGTGCAAGAGCAGACACCTTCTTTTTCTGTAATGTAAGATGGTTAGACTGTACTCCCTTCGGTGGACCCTTCAGAGACCTTTGCTTTTCATTTTCTTTTCTTTTTTTTTCTTTTTTTTTTTTTTCCGAGACAGATAACAAAGAAGCCCAGCTTCTCCTCAGGAGTTTGCACTCCAGTGATGGTCAGGACCTG
>VMDO01039713.1:0-12485 GCA_007922755.1 Pedetes capensis
GCAACCCTCTGTACAACAGGGGAAACACTATTGTCAGTGCTTCTCTGCTGTTCATTGGGTTTTCAATGGCAGATTGATTTTTGGGAGGGGTTTGCCAGGTCCTTCTCCCAAGCCTACAGCTTCTGGTGTTCCCAGGCGGTCTCCCATCCAGGTACTAACCAGGCCGGACCCTGCTTAGCTTCCGAGATCTGACGGGATCAGATGCCACAGAGCTACAGCTGCAGGCAAAAAGCTATTAGAACTAATAAAATTAAAATGATACTCTTCATAGAATTAGGAAAAAGAATCTTTATTTTTTTATGGAACCAGTAGCCAAAGTCATCTTGAGTAAAACAAACAAACAACAACAACAAAAAAAAAAACACCAAAGCAGGAGGTATCAAACTAACTGACTGCAAAAACACACTAAAAGTTATAGTAAACTAAACAACAGGGCACTGGCATTAAGGCAGACGCATAGCCCAAGGGAATCAGACAAAGTCTAGAAGTAAATCCATACAATCCACAGCCAACTGACTTTTGGAGAAATTGTGATGAACACACATTGGAGACAGGAAATCTTTTCAATAAATAAGCATGAAGGAATGAGATCTATCCATACACAGGAGAAGGAAACTAGGCTCATACATCTCACCAATTTCAAAATCAACTCAAATGGATTAAATACTGAAATGTAAGCCTGAAACTATGAAACTACTAGAAGAAAACACAAAGTAATGCTTGAAGGTGTTTCAATGGGCAAAGATATTTTGGAGAACACCCCCAAATGACCGAAAGCAAAGGCAAAAATAGCCAATGGGAGTAGATTCAGAATGTATATGTAGCTCCCAAAACCTCAATAGACAAAGATGAACAATGTGTAATAGACCCAAATAGACATTCATTTCTCAAAAAAAGACATAGAAATGGCCTATTAGTATATGAAAAAATGTGCAGTATCACCCATCATCAGGGAAATGAAAATCAAAACCACAATGAGGTATTACCTCACTTCAGTAACAATGTTGTTGTTGTTTCTAGGTGTCACCAATTGGGCCAAATTCATAGCAACCTTTATAGAGTTTTCAATGGCTGGTTGTTTTGGATTGCTTCAGGAGTGGATTGCCATGTCCTTGTTTTCATGGTGCTGGGGATTGAACCCAGGGCCTCAGAGAGCACAGAGTGGCACTGAGATAACTGAGATAACTGAGATAAGACAGCCATCCAGTAACAATGGCTTCCTTAAAAACATGAAAAATAACTCTTGCTGGCATGGATGTGGAGAAAGTATATCCCTTGTATACACGGAAAGTGATATTGTAAATTAGACCTTCAAAAAATGAAAAATAGAAAAACCATAAAATCCATTCATCCAACTACTGAATATGAATTCAAGGAAGTGAAATGAGAATGGCAAGAAGATATCTGCATTCTATATTCCTTGTGGTGCTATTCAAAATAGCTTTAAATGGAAACAGCCTAAGTGTCCATTAACTGATAGAGGATAAAGAAAAAAGTGAGCAAGGTGCCATGACATATGCCTGGTATCCTAGCATCTCAGGAGACTAAGACAGGAAGATTGTGAGTTCAAGACCAGAGGCCACTTATGCAATTTAGTTAAGACTCCGTCTCAAGAACCAAAAATAAAAACTGAGGTAGGTGCAGTTCAGTGGCAGAGCCCTTGCCAGCACATGTGAAACCCTGAGTTTAGCCTCCAGGGATTGAAATGAAGAAAAAGAAAAAGCAAAGGAAAAAGGAAATAAAATACACAAATACAGTATAGAGTATTATTCATCTATAAACGATAATAAAATTCTGTAATTTGTGACAACATGAATGTAAATGGAGATCATTGTTACATGAAATAAGCCAGGATTGAAAGACACTGGTTGAATTATCTCATTCATATTTGGGATATTAAACAGTTGATCACATACCAATTGAGAATTTAGCAGTGATTTTCAGAGTCTTGGAGAGTAAAGGGGAGAGAGAGATGGGGACACATCAATGGATGTGAAGTTGAAGTTAGGAGTAAGATGTTTGGGTGTGCTATTGCATAGTAGGGTGACTATAGATAACAACGATGCACTGTATTTTTGAAAAAGCTAGAAGAAAGGATGATTAATGTTTTTACCAGAAAGAAATGATAAATTTTTGAGGTGATAGACATGCTTAACATGATTTAGATACTATACAGTATATAAATGTATAGAAACACTTAATGATACTTCATAAATATGTATAATTTATATGTTTTTCAGTTATCAGTTAAAAATAAATTAATTTTAAAGTGCAATAATGAGCTTACCCTCTACTGGTGTGTTAATTGCTCCTTCATTAGGAAAACAAAATGGGAAGCTTTACATGTACCCATGGGAGAAACCTCCAAAGGTCTCCAAATCTCTATAATTCTCTCCAGATCTCCAGGTCTTAGCCTCTGAAGGCCCAAAATGACTCAAGGTGATGCTGTTTTAGAAGGGAAGTATTGCATGCCATGCACCATTGGACATCATTTATTATCAGAATGACAATCATTGTTAGTACTAATCAGTCTTCTGACCTGAGTGTTTTTCTGTGAGCCTTCAACCACGGTAAGGGAAAACACTCAAAGATAAAATTCACATTGATTCACCTTTAATGATAACATCTTTGGAAGATATTTTATAGACCTCTCATATGTCATTTATAGCTGCAATTTTCGAGTTATGTGAAAGAAGTAATCTTATGTATTTTTTCTTTCTTACAAGGAGATAACTGATTCTGACAAAGACAGAAAGAACTCATGGTAGAATTAAAACGTGACCCACATTAATATTCTTTCTTCCATTTTCCCTGCCTTAGACAGGGTTGAACCTTTTGACTCCTGGGAGGGACCTCTTTGAGTAGAACTCATGCACCATTTCATGACTGATTTTGTGATTTAAAACTGAGTATTCTGGATTGAATCTACTTTCTCTTCTAAAAAAGAATTGGTAAGCAACTATATTTCATAAAAATTTTAGTGAGAAGTATAGGTCATGAGAAAGAAGTTGGCTACAAATACATACTATGAGTTATTTGAAAATAGAAAGCTGCTTTCCATTTCTGAAATAACGAGGTGAGTCTGGATTATAAATGTCAAAATTTCTATTATAAGGACTTTAGTGATCTATAGGACCAATAATGCTTTTTTCTTGAAATAAGAATTTAAATAGGTTAGGTGTTGCTTTGATTGATTAGTGACTTTATCTTTTTCAGTATATATTTGATTTCATGGAAGGATAAAGTACAAACACAAATTATTCTTCTTCAAACTGAAAAAATGATCATAAATAATTAAAATGATCTAATCTGCATTTCAACCCTTTTGCCACTATGACATGCTTATTTATTACCTTATACAAGCATCATTTATATATCATTTATATCATTTATATCATTTATATATAAATGCTTTATCATTGCTTGTTGTTGTTAGGTGCCATCGAGTCGGTATCCGATCATTGCTTGTAGACTATAGTAAATGCTAAAAGTGATCATGCCTGCAAATATACCACTGTGGCATGAGCTCCTGTCAGATCTCGGGAGCTAAGCAGGGTCAGGCCTGGTTAGTACTTGGATGGGAGACTGCTTGGGAACACCAGGTGCTGTGGGCTTGGGAGAAGAACCTGGCAACCCACTCCCAAGAAGCAATCAGCCACTAAAAACCCTATGAATAGCAGAGAAACATGACAATAATGTTTCTCCTGTTGTACATAGGGCTGCTGAGTTGAACCCCAACTTCATAGTACCTAACAACAACAATAAAAGTGATCATGGAATTAAGAGTGGGAACCATGTCTTCACATGGAAGGCTGATAAATTGAAGTTGTCAATGGCTAAGGAGAAAGATGATAGGGAATAGTTTTTAGTTCGGAGAGAATATCTTCCAAACATTTCATCTCGAAAATGAAATTTTAAATGCTGTTACTACACAAAAACATCTTCAAATAATTTTTTTACAAAATGGAATTTGTGACCATAAGAGCTCTATGAGGTAAAGACAGATCATAAAGTGGAAAAAAAATTGAACACTTGTTCTCTGAGATTTGGCTATGACATGACAGTAATGAGAGAAAAACTGGAATTTAATAATTTTGGCTATTTTACTCAAACTAAATTATGGATTTCAAGGATGAAATACTTGGAAAGAGTGACCCACATGTAATTGTATCAGCACCAATCATATGCTTGGACTAAGAACCAACTGAGAAACATGGGGGAGCCCAGACCATCTCACTGGCTCAGAGAGGGAGAAAAGGCAATTAGGGGAAAGAAGTTCCAAGACTTCAGACTCACCTACAGTGAACCTCTGCTTGTCAGCATCTACCTTATACCATACTAGTGATAGCATAGTGACTAGCACTCGTCAGGCTGGGCTTAATTGCCAGCATTTTATCATTTTTCATGTATTATTTCTTTCTTACATTAATACTCCAAAGCAGAAGTCATTACTGCCTTTATTTAACAGGTGGAAATATAACGTTCAGTGGAGCAAAGAAGGATGAATGACCAAGATTAGGTTAAGTGGTGATAGGTCTCATGTGGGTCTCTTCTAGTAATTTAAGTTCTATGAGTCTTGTATCTGATGATATTCCTTCACTCAGATGCCTCTGTAGTTGAACAAACCCCCACACAACTGCTACTCCACCACAGGTACCATGCATAGAATTCTGGTGTGCTGTTTCAAATTAAACCGTTCTGCAACCAAATCAAAAGTTTATCTTTTTATTCACATTGTTTTCAATACATATATTGTTGTTAGGTGCCATCCAGTTGGGTCCAACTCATAGCAACCCTCATAGGATTTTTAATGGCTGATTATTTTGGGATTGCTTTGAGAGTGGATTCATCCTTCTCCCTTTTCTGCAGTGCTGGAGATTGAACCCTGGTCCTCAGTGCAGAGCAGCACTCTACCAACTGAGATAAACCCCAGACCAAAAATACATATAGATGTGCTGATATTAATAAGCATGAGTGTGGAATCATGTTAAAATGTAATTCTGAGCTTCGTAATTCATTCAGGACTCTTTAGTGTTTAAAAGAAGAACGATCTCACAAAAAGAATTTCTTGTTTATTTATTTTTTACCTCTAATGACAAACAAACAGAACATTATGAAATTAAGAACAAATCAATCCCTCAGTTCATTAGATCGCAAACACTGAGTTTGAACCAAAGCAGACAATAACTAATTGTGAATAGGTTAAACTCAATTTCATTTAGATTCATTTTAGACCATCAGACCCAGGGACTGCTTGGCATGGGTTAAGGCCTGCCATGGTCCTGGGAGAAAGAATATCAATTAATACTGTATAAATATGAAACATTACTGAACCTCTTGTGCTTCATTATTTACATGAATGTAACAATCTATTGATCCCAAAAATTTGTTAAGAGGAAGCAGTGAATACACATGTAAAGTGTCTTTAGCATTTATTGGCAGGTAAGCAATATAGAAACGTCAACTGTTACTGAGCTTAGGGAAGTGAATTGGCAGGTAGATTCAACCATACAAGTCATGTTCATCAAGTTACTAAATTATTTCCCTTCATAAATGTAAAACAGTTTTAAATAAGTAGGTGATCCATTAAGAGTGCACAGACTCAACAGTAGGTAATCCTGCTCTTTATTAATGCAACAAAGTTGGTTTTCAAGCCAGTACTTTTTCTAGAGAATCTCAAAGTACAATTTGTTGCTGCTATGCAAAAATACACATTGTACTTCTACTTTCTAATTGCAGTTTAATTCCTTTATTATCACATTCCCTTACCCTCCTGGCTATAGAACACTTGGAGATTCTCACGTGACATTGATGGAGAACAGGACAGAAATGGCACAGTTCATCCTACTGGGATTAACTAACAACCCACACCTGCAGGTTCCCCTCTTTGTAACCTTCCTCTTCATCTACATCATCACCATGGTTGGAAATCTGGGGATGACCCTATTGATTCTCTTGGATTCTCGGCTGCATACCCCCATGTACTTTTTCCTTGGTAACCTATCTCTGGTGGACTTTTGTTACTCTTCAGCTGTCACTCCTAAGGTAATGGCTGGGTTCATCGGAGGAGACAAGGTCATGACTTACAATGCTTGTGCTACTCAGATGTTCTTTTTTGCGACTTTTGCCAATGTGGAAAATTATCTCTTGACTGCAATGGCCTATGATCGCTATGCAGCAGTGTGTAAGCCCCTACATTATACCACCACCATGACAACAAGTATATGTGCATGTCTGATTATAGGATGCTATGTCTGTGGTTTCCTGAATGCCTCCATCTACACTGGGAACACATTCAGCCTCTCCTTCTGTAAGTCCAATGTGATCCATCATTTTTTCTGTGATATTCCAGCAGTCACATTTGCATCTTGCTCTGATAGACATGTGAATGAACTGGTTCTCATTTGTGTGGCCAGCTTCAATATCTTTTTTGCTCTGCTAATAATATCAATCTCCTACATATTCATTTTTATCACCATCCTAAAGATGCACTCTGGTGAAGGACATCGGAAGGCTTTGTCCACTTGTGCCTCCCACTTCACTGCTGTTTCCATTTTCTATGGGACTGTCATCTTCATGTATTTAAAGCCCAGCTCCAGTCATTCTATGGACACTGATAAAATTTCATCTGTGTTTTATACTATGATCATCCCCATGCTGAACCCCATGGTCTACAGCCTGAGGAACAAGGAAGTCATGAGTGCATTCACAAAGATTTTTTTCAAAGCAAAATAATGTTTATGGTTTTGATTTTAACTTTTTTGGAGGGACTCTGCCTGGATTAACTTATGTGAAGTCTTCCTTAAGTACTGAGCCATATGTCCAAAACCACACTGAATTAAAGATCCAGAGGTGATACTTTCCCTTCTGCAGTAGTCTATTATCTGCAAAAAAAGGTAACATTAAGTCCAGAAATATAATGCTTGAGTATGAATATTTATTATGTCTTCTATTTCCTTATGGAAATTCTTAGTAACTATATTGATGTAGTCAATCATTTTCATCTACTTTTCTACCACCTCAATGTAATTGTATGTAACCATATACATAAAAAAGCCCATGAACACAGTGTGCATAGGTATCCTGTTAGAACACATGCATGTGAGTATGGCAACTTTGCCCAAATTAAATGTAATGTAGTTATTTATGGTAGTTATTTTCAGGTCTTAAACTGACTGGATTGAAGGATATCCAAAAGCTAGTAAAATATTTTCATGTATGTGTCTGCAAAATTTTTTTTCCCAAATGAGTTCACTAAAGATCTTCCATCATCAATGTGGGTGGTAACCATCAAATCATTTGAGGACTCATCTAAATAGAATATGTTGTTGTTGTTATTGTTGTTAGATGCCCATGAGTCGAGTTGAACAGATAGCAACCCTATGTACAACAGAATGAAACACTCCCTTATTTTTGCCAGGCACATGATTATTTTTATGTTTAAGCTAATTGTTGTAGACACTGTGTCAATCCATCTAGCTGAAGGTTTTCCTTTTTTTTCATTTACCTACCACGCTCCCAAATATGATGTATTTCTCCAGGAATTGGTCCCTCTTGACTTCATGTCCAAAATATGTAAGATGCAGTCTACCCATCCTTGCTTCCAAGGAGCACTCTGGTTGCACATCTTCTAGGACAGATCTGTTGGTTCTTTTGGAGGTCCATGGCATATTCAATATTTGTCACCTGCATTATAATTCAAAAGCATCAGTTCTTTTCCTGTCTCCCTTGTTCCATGTCCAGCTTTCACAGCCATATGATGCAACTGAAAATACCACAACATGAATCAGGTGTACCTTTGTCTTCAATGTGACGTCTGTACTTTCCCACACTTTAAAGAGGTATTCAGCTTTTCCCAGTGCAATGCATCTATTGACTTCTTGACTGCTGCTTATGGGGGTATTGATTGTAGAACCAAATAAAGCAAAATCATGGACAACCTCAATCCTCTCTCCATTTATTATGAAGTTGCTCTCTGATGCAGTTGTGAAGATTTTTGGTTCCTTGATGTTGAGATGTAAATGTTTCAAATCCTCTTCACTTTCAGCAAGCAAACTTCTGTCATCTGCATAACACATTTTGTTAATGAGTCTTCCTCCAGTCATGGTGCTGCATTATTCTTAATAAATCTAGCTTCTCAGATTATTTGCACAGCATAGAGACTGAACAGGTATGGTGAAAGGATATAGCCATAACACACACTTTTCCTATCTTTAACCAGGCAGTGTTTCCTTGTTCTGTTCAAATGACTGCCTCTTGGTCCATGTACAGATTCCTCATGAGTACAATTAAGTGCTCTGGTATTCCAATATTCACAGTGTTATCCATAATTTGTTATGATCCATACAGTCAAATGCCTTTGCATAGTTAATAAAACATAGGTAGACATCTTTCTGGTATTCTCTGCTTTCAGCTAACATCCATCTGATATTAGTAATAATGTCCCTGCTTCCATACCCTCTTGTGAAACCAGCTACATTTTGTGGCAGTTCCCTGTCTGTATATAGAGCAGAGACTAGCAATTAAGATTTGGGCACATATGAGTACATTACTTAAACTTTTGTGTCCATAACTCATAAGAATGTAACTATCAAATTCACAATGTTTAGATGAGTTAGTGAATGCACATCCAAGAGTCTTCAGTAATTCTTTGAAGATGAGCAACATGGAAGTTTCAATTTTTATGGGGCTCAGAAGTGCCTAACCAGAAAGACTCATCCACACAAGTAATTTTGAACAAGTTATTAAATTATTTACATCTCTATTTGCTGATGTATAGAAGTTTAAAACTGTGTACATGATCCATTAGAATTCCAAAGTTTAGATAGCATATAATCCTGTATATAAATAATTCCCTTACTTTGATTTTTAGACTTTTGCTTTCTCTGAAGAACCTTGAAGTACTAGTTATTGCTCAATAATGCAACACATGTTATGCTTTTCAATTTCAGTTCAGGTTCCTTAGCACTCTCTTCTTTCTGACAGACTGCTACAGAGCATCCAGTGACTGTCAGGCAACAGGAAAGTGACACAGTTCATCCTTCTGGGACTAAGCAATGACCCATACCTGCAGGTTCCCCTCTTTATAACCTTTCTTCTCATCTATGTATCACCTGATTGGGATCTTGGAGATGAACTTAATGATTCTCCTGGACTCTCATCTCCACACTCCCATGTAGTTTTTCCTTGGTAACCTGTGTCTAGTGGTTTTTTGTTACTCTGCAGCTGTCATTCTTATGGTCATGGGTGAGCTCCTCAGGAGACAGGTCATTTCCTACAGTGCCTGTGCTACTCAGATGTTCTGTTCCTCTGCCTTCACTACTGTAGAAATTACCTCCTGGCAGGGTGGTCAATGATCACTTTGCAGCAGTGTGTGAGCCTCTCCATTATACCACTGCCATGACAACAAATGCGTGCACTGGGCTGATGGTAGGCTGCAATATTTGTGGTTTTCTGAATGCCTCCACCTATACTTGGGCATGTTTAGTTTTGTCTTCTGTAATTCCAGTGTGGTCCATCAATTTTTTGTGATATTCTAGCAGTTAAGTTTCCCTCTTGCTCTAATAGACATGTGAATTAACCTATTATGTTTATACAATGAGTTTCATATGTTTTTTGTACTTCCACTTATCTGTATATCCTATTTGCTCATTTTTATTATCATCCTAAAGATAAATTCAGCTGCAGCACATCAGAATTCTGTATCCAGTTGTTCCTTTCATTTGAATGCTGTTTACATTTTTCTATTGGACTATTATCTTCATGTACTTACAGCCCAGTTCTAGTTATGCCATGGATACAGACAAAATTGCATCTGTATTTTGTACTGTGATCATCCACATGATGAACCTTGTGGTCCAGTCTCAAGAAGAAGAAGGTCAAGAGAGCATTCTTTTTTTTTTATTATTGGACATTTTTAATGTACACCTTAATGTGATTCATTCTGACATGCTTTTCATTGTGGCATTTACATATATGCATTTTGATGTACATTATTCATATAGGTTCCCCCTTACCCTTTTGTATATGCCTCCCCCCTACACCCTCCCAAGAGAGCATTCTTAAAGGTGAAGAGTATATTTATTTGTTGAAGGAAAAATTAGAGTTTTGATTTTAACATTTTAGGATGTATAATTCCTTTGTTCATAACTCTCAGAGCTTCTCCATGCACTGAGTTACATTTCATGTCAACACTGAAGTTAAGTTCATGAAGTGATACACTTACATCTGCATCATATGTTGTCTGTGGGAAAGGAAACATTATGCCCAGAAATACATACCTGAATGAAAGTGCCTGACATGTCTTGGGTCAGGTCATAAAATTCCTTGTTCAGGATATTGATGAATGTACTCATTTTATGGTATCTTTTGCTAACACATTTCAATGCAGATGTATGTAAAACAGGTGCCTAGAGAGGCCCATGAACCGAAGAAATGAACAAGGGCTTCCATGCTGACAGATAAACACAGATGTGCCATTTACAAGAGTTACGTGCAGTGTGGCTACTGTGGTGGTTAGTTTCATGTGCTTATTTGATTGGATTAAGGGATTCCCAGATAGCTAGTAAAATATTTTTCTGTGTTTGTCTGTGAGGGTGTTTCCAAATACTCTAATATTTGGAACAGCAAGTTTAGTAAAGAGGATGTGCCCTCTTCAATGTGGTTGGCCATCATACAGTCTACTGAGGACAAAACTGAACAGAACAAAAGTGCACTAAGGAAAATTCTCTCTCTCTCTCTCTCTCTCTCTCTCTCTCTCTCTTTCTCCCTCCCTCCCTCCCTCCCTCCCTTTCCACTCAGACACCCATCTTATCTCACCCTTGGACATCAGAGCTGCTGGTCTGGGCTTGACTCTTGTGCCTTTGGTCTTCAGCACTAACACAATCCACACCACACCCCCCTTTCTCAGGCCTTTGAACTCCAACTGAATTAACCACCTGTTTTCTCTGTTTTCCAGCTTGCAGATAGCACATCAAAGTATTTTACAGTCTCCATAATCACATGAGCCATATCTGTAATAAATGTCCTCCTGAATATCTCTATATATCTATTGATTTTATTTTATTCAAAAACACTGATTAATAAAATAGTGCTTAAAAACATAATTTAATATTTGAGTTGGATGTTAGAATAAAATGCTGAATAATTTTTTATATTTTACTATTCTGAGTCCCTCCTTTATAAAGACATGAGGTATTATGAAATCATAGTATTTAATTTTCCTTTGCGTATTTTAATTGTTGTTGTTGTTAGGTGTCATCGAGTCAGTATCTGACTAATAGCAACCCAACATACAACACGCAGAACACTACTGTCAGTGCAACAAAATTTCTACAAAATTTCCCATTTCAAAATTTCCAATTTCAAATCATTTATGAATGAAGCTAAGAGAGAAATATCTTCATTTTTTTTCTGATAATGTTTTGATATTGTTAGTATTGTCCAGCAGTTTTCCACATCATTGTTGTTGTTGTTGCTGTTGTTGTTGTTGTTGTTGTTGTTAGATGTCATTGAATAGGGTCCGACTTATAGTGGCCCTATGTACAACTGAAGGAAACACTACTCAACACTATGCCATGCCCAGCACTATTGTCTGTGTTTCTCTGCTATTCATAGGGTTTTTGATGGCTGATTATTTTAGGAGTGGGCTGCTCATTCCTTCTCCCAAAACCACAGAACCTGGTATTCCCAGGTGGTCTCCCATCCAGGTACTAACCAGGCCTGACCCTGCATAACTGAATAGGATGCCAGGGTGGTATTGCTGTAGACAAAGTTTTTGTTGTTGTTGTTAGGTGCAGTTGAGTTGCATCCAACTCATAATTATGTACTAGTTGATAAGATTACTTCTTTCACATTACTTGATTAGATTACTTCTTTACCAAAACTCTCATATGCTGTCTGTAAATAACAAATACTCAAAGTCTTCAAAACATCTCACGAACAGGTTATCATTCAAAGTCAATCAAAGGAAATGAATCTTTCAAAATACATACAAGTTAGAAAATGCCATAATAAAATCATTATTAGATGAATTAATATATGCTAGTAATAAAAACCCCCACACGTCTGTCAGTTTGCCACACTGTGGGGCCTTGTGTGTTGCAATGAGGCTGAGAGCTCTGCCACTGTAACCTCGGACATGAACAAGGTTACCCATGGTGGACAGGTTTTCAGTTGAGCTTCCAGGCTAAGACAGACTAGGGAGTAGGACCTGGCGAACCACTCCCAAAACAACTAGCCACTGAAAACCCTATGGATAGCAAAGAAATAATGTCAGATATAGCGACGGAAAATGAGGCCCCCAGGTTGGAAGGCACTCAAAAGACTACTGGGGAAGAGTTGCCTCCTCCAAGTAGAGTATACCGTGATGAGGGAAATGGAGTAAAACCCCAGGGTGCTCAACGTGATGATGTGACAGGACTCAAAATGAGGAGAAACAACTGTAAACATCCATTAATAATTGGAACATGGAATGTACGTAGTAT
>VMDO01039714.1:0-12472 GCA_007922755.1 Pedetes capensis
TTTTTTCCCTCTAGGGTAAATTTAGCTCTTGCATATGAACAAGAACATGTAGTATTTTTCTTTTTGAGTTTGGGTTACTTCCCTTAAAATGATACTCTCCAGTTCTATCCACTTTGCTGCAAATGACATAATTTCATTCTTCTTTTCTGCTAAGTAATAGTCCATTGTGTAAATATACCACAATTTTTAAATTCAATCCCCTGTTGATGGACATCTAGGTTGACTCCATTCCCTCGAGATTGTGAAAAGTGCTATAATAAATATGGAAGCCACACGAGAATTTTTAACCCATGTGATCATTTCTTTTTTTTATTCCTTTCCATTACTAAAATAATAAGGAATGGACCAATGTCTGCTATTGGAAAGAGCAGTTATAGAAAGCTTGATGTTCATGTGTAACTGGATGTCAACGGTCCCAATATCCATTCCCTTCTAAGTACCGGAAGACGCTTCTGACGTGCACCTACTGATAACATATGCATTTGCCACCCTATGCTGATACAGAAAAGAATGTGCTGCTGGTTCTCATAAACTTTTCAAGTAAAAAGTTCTTCATAGCTACCCCAAGGTTGTTGTTGGTTTGTTGGTCTTACTAATTTTTCCTTGGCTCCCACTCACCCAGGCTCCCCATTGTTGACCCAGAACTCCCACGCTTCCTGGTAACAGTCAAAATTAGACCTTGCATTTCATAGTCTAAGATGGTAACACTTTGTTTAATTTACGGACATACTTAATGTGACCAAAACTACTTGAGCAGAAAGCTCTGTGAGAACTATTGATTGCTTTTATTCCTTTCCTGGGGCAAAATGCTTCCATCTCTTTTAAGACATGGTCCTTTTCAGAAACAGATCTGTTCTCAACAAAATCAGCATGATCTCTGAGCATTACTGCCAGTGGTGAATGAACCCTGACAACTGGACCTTCTCTCAGAGAGCCAGACAAGCAAATACAAGGTTTGGTGACCTCCACCAGACATCTCAACATGGTTCAGGAAAGAGAGTCAACAAACATATGTACAGGCAGGAAAGATGGCCACCTCCAAAGACAGAGCAGAACTGGAAGGGGGAGAGGTGACAATCATTGACCACGGCTTGCTCACACAATTGCCTGTGTTCCAATTTCCAGGAAAATTGAGAAATTAACAAGAACACTATCCCAGCTCATGAAAGCTAAAAGCTTTGATTGGCCATACGTTTATTCCATCTTGTTTCAGTCCATTTTATTATTTTGAATAAGCACTTGTACTTTTAGTAAGACATTCAAAGAAGCTTCTCAGAATGGACAACAGCAACGGAGGCATTGATGGACCATGGACAAGTCTTAGTGGAGGAATTTCTCCCAGATGACCTGAGCCCTGCTGCCTGTGACTCTATCAGGGAACCATGCCTGTATATGAATCTTTGCCCTCTGGAAAACGTTCTTCAAAGCATAGCCAAGCAGGTAGGAGAAGGTGGTACAAGATGGAAGAAGACAGATGAAATAAAGCGGCAGGGGTGACATAAAACTGTGTGTTCTGGCAGCTCTGTTAAGGGCCATTTTGCAATACTGGTACACACAGAGTTTAGGTGCCGTCGAGTTGGTATCCAACTCATAGTGACCCTCACAGGGTTTTCAATGGCTGACTATTTCGGGATTGCCTTGGGAGTGGATTGCCAGGTCCTTCTCCCATTTTTGCAGTGCTAGGAATTGAACTCGGGACCTCAGAGACTGCAGCGCAGCGCTCTACCCACTGAGCCAAATCCCAGCCCACACACAGAGTAGGTAATAATTATGAGAGAATGATTCCAATACAGCACAAACCCACAAGGACCTGCGTAATGTGACCTGATGTGTTTATAGGAAAGCTTACTAAATAAGTGCACATTCAACCTGATTTATAATTGGTTCACTAATTCAATACAAATTATAGGTTTCTTTAAGACACTGATTTTCAACTGTGGGCAGTTTTGCCCTGCTCTCTCAGAGGATATTAGAAATAGCTGGAGTTATTTTTGATTGGCACAACTGGGAGTTGATGGAGAGGGTCTCCTGGTATAGAGTGGGTAGAAGCCATGTTGTTGTTGAGGTTGTTGTTGTTAGGTGCCATCAAGTTGGATCCGACTCATAGCCACCCTGTCTACACTAGAACGGAACCTCCCCAATTCTGTGCCAGACACATGATCTTATTTATGTTTAAGGCCCTTGTTGCAGACATTGTGTCAATCCATCTGGTGGAGAGGGTTTTCCTTTTTTTTCATTGACCTGTCACTCCTGCAAACATGATGTCCTTCTCTACGGATTGGTCCTTCCTGACTACATGTCTGAAATAAGTGAGACACAGTCTAGCCATCCTTGCTTCCAAGGAGCACTCTGGTTGCACTTCTTCTAGGACAGATCTGTTGGTTCTTTTGGCAATCCACAGCATATTCAATATTCATCTCCAGCACCATAATTCAAAAGTGCCAATTCTTCTCCTGTCTCCCTTATTCAACATCCAGCTTTCACAACCATATGATGTGATTGAAAATGCCATGGCATGAGTCAGGCGCACCTTCATCTTCAATGTGCCATCTAGAAGCCATGGGATGCTGTTGAATATCCCACAAGGCACTGGACAGCCTCTCCCCCAGAAAGAATTATAAAGCTCAGGATGTCTAGCCCGATTCTGCCATAGGTGAGAAGTCCTACTTGAAGGCTACAGGCAGGTGGCCAGGCTTGGAGAAAGGCTGGAACTGTAATGTAGCAATGTCTAGGGATACTTCATTCAGGAATCCCAAAGAATGCATATAAAGCACGCAGGTATAATGTGGGCTTGAATGTTGTTCATCTTCAGAAAGCCATGGTCCTATTCAGTCTCACAGTTGACTGTTTGGAGAGTTGGATGCCAGTCCCTACATTTGATCGACTTATTACCACCTCAGTAACCAGGAGAAGGCTAGGAAGCTTAGCCAACTCACATAAAGAGGCTCTGGGCCCCTGTCTCAGTGACACCTCTAATCTGTAAATTCTTCCAGAGAAAACCTCCTATAAATAAATGGCTCACTTATGTACTGTGATGAGTGGCAAAAACGCCTTAGTCCCCAACTTTCTAACCATCCCAGCCAAATGAGCTGCAGATCAAAGTCATCTTCTCCTGGGCACCTTCTGTATTTTTCCCTCCAAAGAGCGGTAATTCTCTCCTACCTCCCGCCCTCCACAGTGTTTACTCGTCAGCCCTCATCTCTTCAGCGATTTCCCCATCCCACCCCTCCTACCCCAACAGCCAGGGCGGGTGACTAAGAGACCCCTATTGGCTGCTTCTGTTACTGGCTTGTGTATTTGAAAGGCAACTCATTCGCACCCAACACCCCCTAGGGCCCTTGCAGAATGGAAGGGTCTCAGCATTCCATCCTCTGCTTTGGCAAAGTCCCAGACTTGGACAGCTGCAGAGGGGTCCTGTGTAAGGGCACACTGGGCCTTGAAATTTCCCTCTGCCTATTGCTTTGTCTGCCTGCAGCCATAGTCCTGTGGCATCCGACCCTGTCAGATCTCAGAAGCTAAGCAGGGTCAGGCCTGGTTAGTACTTGGATGGGAGACCACCTGGGAACACCAGGTGCTGTAGGCTTGGGAGAAGGACCCGGCAACCCACTCCCAAATATCAATCCGCCATTGAAAACCCTATGAACAGCAGAGAAGCGCTAACAGTGTTTCACCTGTTGTACGGAGGGTCTCTATAAGTCAGATACCGACTCAATGGCACCTAACAACAACAACAAAATTGCTTTGTCTGAAGGTCAATCTGCTTTAGTCTTGAAACCCCAACTGGAAAAGAAACAAGTTGCTCTAGCAGCTCCATGACCTGAGCTGGGAGCACAAGAAATTTCTTCCATCTTTTCTGAACCCCAACTCCCCTGACCTAAAGAAAAAACCTCTGCTGGTAATGCTCGACTTTGGTTTCTGACACCAACCAATCCGACTCCCCCTGGGCACCAACGCTTCTAAATCCATCTTTGATATTTTCTCACTAGTATTACTGGAACTTATGTTGAGATTGGCAGGTTTTTTTTTTAATAGTGGAAAGAATAATCATTTATTGACTTCAGCGAAATCTTTTGACTATATTGCTATTATCAAATGTAACAAAAGGGAAGCCAGCAACATTGGAATATCTTCCTTACATTTGGCCAGAGTTATACGAAGCGTTTGACAATGATGTGTTAATAAATGTAACCAAAAGATTCTTTTAAGTGTTTATAGCTTTTTCTGATTTCCATGGTGTAAATAAACGCACAACAGGACTGGTTTCAAGCTACTAGTAGTTTAGCAACTTGTTTCCCAAATTCTTCAATATTTACTAATTATGCTTGTTGTTGTTGTTAGGTGCTCATAGCGACCCTCGGTACAACAGGCGAAACACTATTGTCAGTGCTTCTCTGCTGTTCATAGGGTTTTCAACAGCAGATTGATTTTTGGAAGTGGGTTGTTGGTTCCTTCTCCCAAGCCTGCTGTATCTGGTGTTCCCAGGCAGTCTCCCATCCAAGGACTAACCAGGCCTAACCCTGCTTAGCTTATGAGATCTGATGGGATGGGATGCCCCAGAGCTATGGCTGCAGGCAATTATGTTTACAACCTGCTAAATATACCACTTACGTTTCACAAAGTCTGTGCAAGCTATTAAATAGAAGATTGTTCTGGTTAAACTACTAGTCAAGAAACCCATGGTATTCTCATAAACTAGCATAATCAGATTAAAGGATGATTTTAAAACCTAAAAATAAAAAAAGACATAACAATAATGGCAAATAATGCATTCTTGGAGATTGGCAGATGTTTGGTATGAGAAGTCCTGCTCCCATGTCACGGGACCCTCCACTCTAGCTCCGAGTCCCTGGTTCTGACTCTGAAGTGCTGATAAGCTGTGCCCCTGGAATGCGCCCTCCCTGCTAGTGGACGCACCACTGTGCTGCAGCCACGATCCCTGCTTGAGAGCCTCTGGTTTTAACGTGACTGGAACCGGCCTGGTATCTGTCGGATAAAGGAGAAATGTTGCTGAGTAGTGAAGAGAGTTTGTCCAGACCTCCAGCCAGCAGGAGAGAAGCGGGGGTGCCAAAGGGAACTGAGCTACTCTTCATTTCTTCGGCAGAGGCTGGAGACTGTTTCTTGCCTAACAACCCAATCATGGCTTATTCTTTGCACGGTCCTTTCCATAAAGCACTCAGAGAATTGTTAAAAACTGCCATCCCCCTCTTCCCCTAGCCTTTATTCGCCGAGCCAAGTTGTGACAAGCCACTGATTTCTACCCTATAAATTGTTTAAAATTCCCCCATCGCATCGGGATGGGAAAAATCCATCTCCCTGATGAAAAAGCAACCCGTTTCACGTTTCCAAATGTCTCTTTAATCTTTTAATGATGTCTGGTTGCAGACGGCATGAGTTTCAAAGATGCAGAGAGCTGGGCTCTGTGCTAATAGACCTCAAAAAATCCGTAAGTCCATCAGCCCTTCTAGTTAACCATTTGGCATTATTATGTCAGGTAGGACTGATCTCAGGAATACTGCCAGACAACAACGATCCTCTCATTAATACTCGAGCTCAAGGTCACAAGGAAAGTTTTGTTGTTTCTAATTTCTAATTTAAGTTATTATTACAGGATCTAACTAGAGGTATGGCAGATATAAATGCCAATTAAAGGAAAAGATTTGAAGCATGCCCTCGGTTGTATACAGGCCTGAGAATTCAACCAAAACCCACCCTCCTAACTAGAACAAGCTGAGGTAATCCAGGCCAACATATGTGTTTGTGCATGGACTCTGTGTGCCAAGATTTTTGGAAGAAGAATTACAGTTGCTTCAGTAACCCAGTTCTTCATGAAAAATTGCTCCTCTCTAGTGAGCTGGTTGAAAACCAGTCCCCAGAAGGCTTTTAAATAAAAGCAATAGATTACTGAGTGCAAGACAAGAACAGATCCAGGTAAGCACTGCAGCGATTATTCGAGAAGTCATTTATTATGTGTGTTGTTTGAAAACGCAGCAAAGTCTGTGATAATGGGCTCAGGAAACCAAAACAGTTCAAAAACCAAAACACACACACACTCAGCCAGCTATGCTTAATTCTACATCCTCAGGCCCATCAGCAGGAAATCCTGCCTAACTAATGGGCTTTCCTACAAAGTATAAATCACTGTTTTAAAATATTCTTGCCACAATGTGAATTTCACTATAGATTTCACAGCCCCTCTTTTAAGTGTCTTAAGGAGAAAACCCGTGTGTCTGTCAGCTTGTCATGCTATGGGGGCTTGCGTGTTGCCATGATGCTGAAAGCTATGCCACCGGTATCTCAGATACCAGCAGGGCCACCCATAGTGGACAGGTTTCAGCTGAGCTTCCAAACCAAGACAGACTAGGGAGAAGGACCCGGCAGCCCACTCCTGAAACAATTAGCCATTGAAAGCCCTCTAAATATCAGAGAAGCACTGTCAAACAGAGTGTGATGAAATGAGCCTCCCAGACTGGAAGTCATTCAAGAACCAACTGGGGAAGAGTTGCCTGCTCAAAGTAGAGGCAACCTTCAATGATGGGAATGGAGTAAAGCCCCTGGGACCTCCATTTGCTGATGTAGCATGACTCAAAATGAGAAGAAACAACATGATTCTAACATTGGGCTCAAAAACATCATGTGCATCGCACAGTGCTGGGTAGTGCTTTGTTCTGTTGTACATGGGATCACTATGAGTCGGATCTGATTCATATGGTTGTGAAAGCTGGACATTGAACAAGAGAGTCAGGAGAAACATTGATGCTTCTAAATTATGGTGCTACAGACAATTATTGAATATACCATGGACTGCCAAAAGAACCAACAGATCTGTCCTAGAAGAAGTGCAACCAGAGTGCTCCTTGGAAGCAAGGATGGCTAGACTGCGTCTTATGTATTTTGGACATGTCTGGGAAGGACCAATCCCTGGAGAAGGACATCATGTTTGAGAGAGTGGCAGGTCAATGAAAAAAAGGAAAACCCTCCCCCAGATGGATTGACACAGTGTCTGCAACAATGGGCTTAAACATAAATAAGATCATGTGCCTGGCACAGAATTGGCGAGTGTTTTGAAGTGCTATACAAAGGGTCCCTATGAGTCAGACTCGACTCGACGACACCTAACAACAATATCAACACCATGGGATAAAAGCACCACATTTAGCATTTTAAGGTCCAGTCTAAAGAGAGACCAGAATGGAGGCTCTGGAGGGACACCAGAGTTGGAGAGGCAGATTGTGATTCCCCTGTGGTTGGGATGCTTGGGCACATAGCGCACTGAGGAGTCTGAGGCATCACAGCGAATGACTAACAGTGGGGTGGAGGGATCGCCTGGAAGGTTCTGCAGCAGTGGATGGCCCAGTGGCCCACTCTGCCTTGGGCCTGGCAAGGTCAGCTTTCCCCTGGGTCATCAGGATGGGTATTAGCAGCTCCCACTGGAGGTGATGTGCTCCATGGTGGACCCACTGTGTGCTCATGATAATGTGAGGACAGAGCTCCTGCTCTTACAGCGTAGCCTGCTGGTCTGACCTTGAGTTTCACCAACCACACGTGAGTCTCCAGGAAATATGGAAAACTTGTTTTCTCCAAAACGATTCTGAATATGATGATTTAAATCACGCCCTCTGTAAGATGCATACAGTGTGACTAATCTCAGGACTAGATGGCTGAAGAAAATTCAGCCTTGACCTAATTTAGACACACCAGGACACCGGATGGGTCTAATGGTCTGACGATTTCCCCTGTGAAATCAACTTTAACATGGTGCATATTTATGCACTTGAAGGGTATTTGTTTGTTTGTTTGTTTGTTTGTTTAGTACTGGGGGTTGAACCCAGGGCCTCCCGCTTACATGTTCCACAAGTGCTGGACCACTGAGCTGCACCTTCAGCCCATTTTTTTACTTTTTGAGACAGGGTCTCCCTAGGTTACACAGACTGCCTCTGGTCTCGAACTTGCGATTCTCCTGCCTCCGCCTCCCAAGCTGCTGGGATAACAGGCTGCACCACCACGCCCGACTACGCCCTTGAATTTTTATTTTAAATCTTTTGTCCAAAACCCTGTAATTGTCTCTGGAGACCACACACTGGACATGTTTGCTTCTGCAGAATTGAAAGGGTCTTCAGCTCAAAGCACTGGCCTTCTGTCCTGACCTTATTTAAAGGGGAAGGTAAGAAAGAACAGGAATCAAGGCAAGTCATTAAACATTTAGTAGGCATCTACGTAGGTCGAGTGGTAAGGGGAATATGGAGATAAATAGAGAGAGAAAGAGATGCAGACGCAGGTTTAGACTGAGGTGCACAGGTTGAGTGTCTCTCATCTGAAATGCTTGGAACCAAAGTGTTTCCAATTTGGGGATTCCGCTTCTGGATTTTGGAATATTTGCATATATGTCATGAGATATTTTAGGGGTGGGACCCATACCAAATACAAATTTCATTTGTGTTTTATATATACCGTGTGTGTGTGTGTGTGTGTGTGTGTGTGTGTGTAGTTGTTGTTGTTAGGTGACATTGAGTCAATATCTCACTCATAGCGACCTGACATACAACAGGGGAAACAGTATTGCCAGTGCTTCTCTGCTGTTCATAGGGTTTTCAATGGCAGATTGATTTATCGGAGTAGGTTGCTGGGTCCTTCTCCCAAGCCTACAGCACCTGGTGTTCCCAGGAAGTCTCCCATCCAAGTACTAACCAGGCTCAACCTGCTTAGTTTCCGAGATCTGATGGGACTGGATGCCACAGTGCTACGGCTGCAGACATATATATGCGTGTGTGTGTGTGTGTGTGTGTGTGTATACATATATATGTGTGTGTGTATATATACACACATATGTATGAATATCTATATCTATATCTATATAGATTCTGAAAGTAATTCTATATAATATTTTCAGTTATTTTATAATGCAAATTTTTAGCTTATTTTGCCGAATGATTGAACTACCACCATCCCTGCTTCCTGAATGGAAGCTACAACAGTGAAAGGATGTAGCAAAGTTTCACAGTGTGGAATTTTCCACTCCTGGCCTCACACCAGTGCTGAGAAAATCTCAGATTTTCAAGTATTTCAGATTTGGGATTTTTGTAATAGGGATGTTCAACTGGGATAGTTGGAGAGTGAGAGTTCAAAATCAAGAGAAGGCTGGAGGGGCAGCTCGGTGGTGGAGAAATTGCTTGGTACATGTGAGGTCCTAGGCTGAATCTCCAGCATGGAAAAAAAAATCAACACAAACATCCTAAGATGACTAAGTAAACATAATGTGGAAAAATAGAAATACTACCAGCGAGGAAAATTGATGTGTGCAAAGAGAGGGTAAGTTTGCTTTTTGGTATGATGATGAATTTCCTAGGAGGTGGAGATGAGCTTGGAGATTGGGTATCATTAGCATGTTGTTGTTGTTGTTGTTGTTGTTGTTATTAGGTGCCGTCAAGTTGGGTCCAGCTCATAGTGACCTTATGTACAACAGAAGGAAACACTCCTTGACACCATGCCATGCCCAGTACTATGGTCAGTGCTTCCCTGGTATTCATAGCGTTTTCAATGGTGGATTGATTTTTGGGAGTGGGTTGCCAGGTCCTTCTCCCAAGCCTCAGCACCTGGTGTTCCCAGGAGGTCTCCCATCCAAGGACTAACCAGGCCCGACCCTGCTTAGCTTTGGAGATCTGATTGGATCAGACGCCACAGGCTATGGCTACAGGCAAATCCTGTTACCCATGGGATAATATTGTATTTCCTTATTACCCTTCTTTGTGTTCACATTTGTAACAGTGAATGGAAGACATAGTTGGAAAATACCACACTCCAGCTCTGTGGATGAGGCTACAAACACACGAACCAACACGTGGATTCCTTATCTCACTGGCTTCTCTTACCTCTGACCTTCCTTGCAGAACCTTGTGGCCAAAACCTCTCCTATCGTCTGTGGGGCCACCAAAGGAAATGATTGCCACGTGGTCTTTTAAATCATGAGCAGAAACAACCTGAGGCTTCTGGCACCTCTTCCACTTCAGAGGCACTGTTAGTATTCCTTACCACTGTGTACATAGACTATCTGGACCTGAAGTGTTATTTGGGCATGCAAAAACAGCCCTAGTACTCCTTAGCTCTATTTGCAACACAAGAGAGCTTGTAATCCAGGAGCTCAGAAAAGAATTGTTGTTGTTGTTGTTGTTGTTAGGTGCCATCGAGTCGGTATCCAACTCATAGCGACCCTCTGTACAACAGGGGAAACACTATTGTCAGTGCTTCTCTGGTGTTCATAGGGTTTTCAATGGCAGATTGATTTTTGGGAGGGGGTTGCCAGGTCCTTCTCCCAAGTCTACAGCTTCTGGTGTTCCCAGGCGGTCTCCCATCCAGGTACTAACCAGGCCCAACCCTGCTTAGATTCCGAGATCTGACGGGATCGGATGCCACAAGGCTACCGCTGCAGGCCAGAAAAGAATGGTGACTTATTAATACGAGTAAATTATTAAGGAAGTCTAAAGGAAGGGAGGGGCAAACAGTGATTCATATACCAGAAAGTACCTGCACTTGTGAACCTCAAATATTCCCTTATTTATTCATTCATCCGATAAATAAGCACTAAGAGTCAACCTCAAGCTGAGCATTGCATAAATGGTGGGATTTTATGGAAGAATAGAATGGGGTCTCTGCATTCGAGAACTTCATGGCCTGATAATCAAAGAAGAAAGAATACCTACCATTTATTTTGTATCCACATCCCATCCAAAACTGTCCCTGGCCCTTTATCAATATTTGTTTAATAAAATAAATCTATAGTTAGGACTGGGCTGGGATTTAGCTCCGTTGGTAGAGTGCTGCGCTGCAGTCTCTGAGTTCCCGAGTTCAATTCCCAGCACCGCACAAATTAGAGAAGGACCTGGCAATCCACTCCCAATGCAATCCCGAAACAGTCAGCCATTGAAAACCCTATGAGGGTTACTAAGGGTCGGATACCGACTCAATGGCACCTAACAACAACAACAATAGTTAGGACTTATTCTCCTAGTCTAACATAACAGAAAACTGAGGTATAGTAAGATAAACTAGAAGGAAAAGGAGCCGGCAACCCACTCCTAGAAAACAACCAGCCATTGCAAACCCTACGAATAGCAGAGAAGCACTGACAATAGTGTTTCATTTGTTGTACATAGGGTCACTATGAGTCAGATACCGACTTGACAGCACCTAACAACAACAACAACAAAGATAAAGTAACTTGACCAAAGTCACATGCCCAAGACACGGGAATTCAAACCCAGATGCCCCAGCTTCAAAGACGGAACTCTTGCTTCTGCTCCATGGGGCCTCCCCAAAATGAGTAAGACCTTCTGCCCTCCCTCAAAGATTACAGAGGCATGTTTCCAAATAATAGCAACAACGTGATTGCTGCAATGATAGCCTCTCTTCCAGGGCTGACTTGGGGCTCTTCTCAGCATGGAGAAACATCCTGAAACCTACCCATGGCACCAGATCAGTCCTGAAGGGCACCGACTGGGGAGTCCCCTGGGAAGGAGATGCGTGGCTGATGCTTCCCGCCATCTTTGGTGAGGGTCTCCATAAGGTACAGGGACAGCTAAGCCATTATAGCTTTATCTACCCATTCACCACCTTCCCAGGAGCCAGAGCCTGGGATTCCACTGCTTCCAATATCAAGAGCATCAAGGGAAAATGAGCTACGCCTTAAAGGGGATTGGTACTTCCGTTCCTTGGGGTGTATGTTTCTATCCTCACACTCATGACACTGCATGCTCCAGATGTATCTGATTTCTTTTAAAGCTTCCTCAGTAGACTGAGAAGCTCTTCAGCTTAGGGACGCTTCTATTCACCATGAAGTCTACAGCAATAGAAGTTCCAAAACCTCAATCAAAAAACTTCTGGATGTAATTAACTCCTTCAGCAAAGTTGCAGGCTACAAAATTAACATACAAAAATCAATAGCCTTTCTTTACACCAACTGCAAACAAGAAGAGAAGGAAATTTCAGCAAAGACACCATTAAGATAACCCACTAGAAAATTAAATACTTTGGAATCAATCTAACCAAAGACCCTTCAGATCTCTACAAGGAAAATTTCAAAACATTAAAGAAAGAAATAGCAGAGGACACTAAAAAATGGAAAGACCTCCCCTGCTCCTGGATAGGGAGAATTAATATTGTAAAAATGGCTATCCTACCAAAAGCAATCTATAGATTTAATGCAAGACCCATTAAAATTCCACTGACTGACTTCACAGAAATAGAAAAAATGATCCAAAAATTCATATGAAACCACAAAAGACCATGTATAGCCAAAACACTTTTAAGCTGCAAATCTAATGCAGGGGGAATCACAATCCCTGACTTCAAACTTTACTACAGGGCAGTGGTTGCAAAAACAGCTTGGTACTGGCACAAAAATAGGCCCGAAGACATCTGGAACAGAATAGAAGACCCAGATATACCTCAACACACCTATAGCCACCTTATTTTTGACAAA
>VMDO01039715.1:0-12486 GCA_007922755.1 Pedetes capensis
TCCTTATGACTGGGTCAGCACGCAACTTCACATTAAATGGAGAAAAGATTGAGGTTGTCCAAGATTTTACTTTGCTTGGCTCTATAATCAACACCCGTGGAAGCAGCAGTCAAGAAATCCAAAGACGCATTGCTCTAGGAAAAGCTGTGGCAAAAGATCTCTTTAGAGTATTGAAAAGCAAAGATATCACATTGAAGACAAAGGTGCATCTGACTTCATGCCATGGTATTTTCAGTGGCATCATATGGTTGTGAAAACTGGACATTGAACAAGAGAGACAGAAAAAGAATTGATGCTTTTGAATTGTGGTGCTGGAGACGTCTATTGAATATACCATGCACTGCAAAAAGAACCAACAGATCTGTCCTAGAAGAAGTACAACCAGAGTGCTCCTTGGAAGCAAGAATGGCCAGACTGTGTCTTACATATTTCGGACATGTAGTCAGGAGAGAACAATCCCTGGAGAAGGACATCATGTTTGGAAGAGTGGCAGGTCAACGCAAAAGAGGAAAACCCTCCACCAGATGGATTGACACAGTGTCTGCAACAGTGGGCTTAAACATAAATAAGATTGTTTGCCTGGCACAGAATCGGCAAGTGTTTCGATCTGCTGTACATAGGGTTGCTATGAGTCGGACTCGACTCAACAGCACCTAACAACAACAACAACATGGTATATTCAATATTCATCTTCAGCACCATAATTGAAAAGCATCAATTCTCCTCTCTCCCTTATTCACCATCTAGCTTTCATAAGCATATGATGTGACTGAAAATACCATGGCATGAGTTAGGTGCACCTTCATCTTCAATGTGTCATTTTTACCTTTCAACACTTTTTAAGAGGTCTTTTTCAACAGCTTTTCCCAATGCAATGTGTCTTTTGATTTCTTGACTGCTGCTTCCATGGGTTTTGAATGTAGAATCAAGGAAAGCAAAATCTTGAACAACCTCTGTCTTTTTTTTAAATGGTTTATCATAAAGTGGCCTTAGTGGTGGGTGCATAAATTTGAGTAATAGCCATATTAACTGGCCTTCCTTGTAGATGTATGAATGTTATTCTCTCAGTGACAGCATTTTATTTCAGCACAGATCTTGAGATGTCTTTTTTGATGAGGAATGCAACCCCAATTCTCTTTGTCATTCCCGACATAGTAAGCCATATGATTATCTGACTCAAAATGGCCAAAACCAGTCCATTTTAGCTCATTGATGCCTAAAATTTTAATGTTTATGCATTCTATTTCACTTTAGATGATTTCTGATTTTCCTAGATTCATACTACATACGTTCCACCTTCCAATTATTAATGGATGTTTATGGTCACTTCTTCTCATTTTGAGTTGTACCACATCAGCAAGTAGAGGTCCTGGGGGCTTTATTCCATTTCTGTCATTAAGGTGCACTCAACTTTGAGGAGGCAGTCTTTCCTGGTTGTCTTTTGAGTTGCCTTCCCCCCTATGGGGCTCATTTTCCGGCACTATATCTGACAGTGTTTCTCTGCTATTCATAGGGTTTTCCATTGTTTCATGAGTGGGCTACCATGTCCTTCTCCCTAGTCTATCTTAGTCTGGAAGCTCAGCTAACAGCTGTCCACTATGAGTGACCTTCCTATCTTCTGTAATACCAATGGCATCGTTTTCAGCATCACAGCAATACGCAAACTGCCACACCACGACAACCTGACAAGTGGGGGATCATTCCATTAGCACAGCAGTATTTAAGTCTTCCTTTACCTTGTGTTGTTAGTTCTTTGTTTTATGTACCGTTCAGGACTGCACATATGTAAGGGTTCTCATTGTTTGATTTGCATTTCATAGTAATGTTGAACACTTTTTCATATGCTTATTAGCCATTTAGATACTTCTGTAAATTCTGTATAGATCATTTCTCTAATTTTTAATTGGATTGCCTCTTTTTCTTATTGATTTATAGGCATTCTTTATATTTTCCAAATATTGTCCTTTGTTGGTTATTTGAATTGCAAATCTTTTCCTGCCTCTGTGTCTTGTCTTTTCTCCTGTTGATGGTGTTGTATAAATTAACTACACTGTGTTGTTCGTATCTTTTATGGTTGATGTCCTTTGTGTCTTAAGATATCTTTGCCTAGTTCTGAATCATGAAGATATTCTATTAGGTTATCTTCCAGAAGCTTTATTACATTTATTCACATTTACATCTTTAATCCATCTGGAATTATTTTGTGCAGGGTCATGACTCATTTTTCAATATGGATATCAACTTGTTCTATCAATTATTAAAAATACAATCATGATAATTTGAAATGTTGCAGTGGTACTTTTGTCCTAAATAAGGTCATTATATAAGTATAGATTTATTTCTGGGTTCTTTATTTAACTGTTCCACTTGTCTTTTTATTTATACTTGTGTCAGTGTTGCTCTGTCATAATTACTTTAGCTGTGTATTAAGTCTTGATATTAAGTAAGATGTCATTATTTGTCATATTTTCTTTTCTATTCCTGTAACTTTCCTTTTCCATATAAAATTTAGAATCCCTTAGTTGAGTCATTTCAAAGTGGATTTGAGGGCCTGTGAAACCAAGAGCTCTTATTACTATGACAAAAGATTCCCTACAGAATGCCATAGTCACTCAGTAGAGCAATGTTTTTTCTGATTTAACTACTCATAATTATGCCAAAACCCATGATTGGTATGTAAGAAAATAAATAAATTTCTCAAAGTCTAAAAAGAATTTCTTAGTCTTTATGTTGCATTCTTCACTCAGTGTTCCGGGAGCAAAGTCTAATATATAAGCAGTGCTCCCAAACAGTCAAAATAAAATCAAGAGCTTTGAATCTAAATAGTTTTAATCAGCATGTTGTATGAATGCTACATGATGTATTTTATGTGTAACAATCCCACAGAGATTATTTTCCAGGAATTTACCAGTCATCTTTTTTGCTTATCATATACCAAAGTCATAATTATTAAGTTAAGGATGTTGCAGAAGAATTAAACTCAAGCAAGGTAACTGCTTTGTTTAGGGTCATACCTTAATTGTGTTTGGTTAAGAAGATTAGACTCTCTTCACATTGTCTAGATGGTCTTGCATAAAACAAATATATAAGAAAAAATTAGAGACTTATGGGTAAATACACTGGACAGAGCAAAAGCAGAGGATAATGCCTATTAACCTGATGAGAGACTAGAATTGGGACAACAGTTTAACTTGGGGTTTAAGAACTTGAATTCTTCATCTAAATTGTCTGGCTCATCTACTTAGTAGCCATATGAATTTAGGTTAAGTTACTCATCCTTTCTGTGTTTTATTTTCCTTATTCATACCGTAGGAATAAGAGTGCCTACCTCTTAGGGTAACTGTGATGAGTAAATGAGAATATATATATATGTATGTATGCATGAATGAAATAGTACCTGGCATAGAGTCAATCCCTTTATGTGATACCTATTATAATTAATAAAAGATATAATCTAAGTTGTCCTATGCTTTGACATAACCTCACCCTCTCAATATACACTCTGTTCCTGAAAGAATTATAGCAGAAACTAATAGTGCAGAAAACATTTGATAAGGAAACATCCAGAAGACTGAAAATTAATTTTAATCCAGAAATTGAGTATTTTGGGGGGTAGGGAACTGGGGAAGGAACTCAGGACCTCACTGTACCAATGAGTACACCCCCAACCCTGAATAACTCTTAAGAAACCTCAGAAGCAACAGGTGCATGCTAGCTTTCCCACATTTGTGTGGTAAGAGTGGTCCAGTTTGCCAAATTTTAAAGAGCAAGGTGATTCTAACTATTTCAGGGTTTGTAAACCTCAATATGATTGATTTGTGCCAGCTGGGTAATCTTTTGTTGTGGGGAGCTATCCTCTGTGTTCTAGGATGTTTAGCAACATCTTGACTACTACTTATTAGATGCCAGTAGTAACAACTCCTTCCCTGAGTTGTGACAATCATTGCTAATGTTCTTTAGGGATTAGAATTATCCCTGAATTTTAACCACTGAGTTATTTTAAAGAAATTTCTCCTGCATAGTATTTTCCCCCAAATTATAAACATTCACCAAAGTAAAGAATAAAATAGTGAACTGCTTATACCCGTTTCGTAGCTTCAATAATTTTAACAACCTTGTTTTGTTTTGTTTTGTTTTGTTTTGTTTGCCTTCACTCATTTTTTCTTTGGTAATTTCAGCAAAACCCAGTCATTGTATTCTTTCTCCTTTATAAAGTATATGAACTTATTGACAACTTTTGTTGGAAAGTACAGTACTGGGGATGGAACCCCTGGCCTCATGTATGCTAAGCAAGTGCTCTACCTCTGAGCTATATCCCCAACCCTTGGACTTCTTTAAAGTAACTTTTTTTTTTTCCGCCAGTACTTGGGGGTTGAACCCAGGGCCTCACACATACATTGCAGGTGCTTTGCCACTGGACTGTACCCCTAGCCCATTTTTCATTTTTTTCTCTTGAGACAAGGTTTCACTAAGTTATGCAGGCTGCCTCTGGCCTCGAACTAGCCATCCCCTCCCTCCGACTCCTCAGTTGCTGGGGTTACAGGCATGAGACTTTGCACCTTGCTTTTATAGTAATACCTAATAAATATATTGGACCATAAAAGGAAAGTGATTAAGAATGATTCTTATTCTTCCAGCAGTAAAAATATGAATCACTTTATCATAAATCACCTTAGCATAAAAAGCAAGGATTTTGTTAGTTTTTTCCTGGCCTCTTTATTAAGAGGGTATCACTTGGACTGTTGTGAATAATACATTTTCATATCCATGTGTAATGTAATAAAATATAACATAGCATAACAAAGGCTTTTTAATTTTTCATATCATTTCTCTTTTTCTCATCCCCCTTTTTTCACCACTCTATTATCCTATCCCTTTTATAGTTTCTTGCCATCTAGTTTTTTTTGTTGTTGTTGTTGTTGTTGTTGTTGTTGTTTTTGGTGTTATTGAACCTAAGCCCAGGTCCTTGTGCATACATTGTAAGTGCTCTGCCACTGAACTGCACCCCTAGGCCCCCCCCCCCTTTTTTTAATTTTTTTTAAAAGTGAGACAAGGTCATGCTAAATTATGCAGGTTCTCTCTGGTCTGGAACCTGAGATCCTCCTCCCTCCACCTCCATAGTGGATGGGATTCCAGGTGTAAGCGACCACATCAGGCAACATTTAGCATTTTAGTCACAGACTGTTTACCTCAGATTACATATGCTATACATATTCTGTGATTATAATAGATTTTTAAGAACTCTTTAAAAAATGCACCAAACGCATCACTTTACCATATTTTCTTTCTTTTTTTTAAGCAAATGACAAAGACCCATTTTACCAGCTTTTTTAAACCTAGGCTTAACATTGCACATTTAAACAATTGTCAAAACTTACTAAATTGCCAGCATTCAAGGACAACTGGAAAATATCTTTAATGTATATCAAACCAGAAGTATGTTACCATTAATGCATTAATATCTTTCATTACTAAATACTGGAAATTTTGAAATTATTTCTGTACAAGAACCATCCTGGCAATGTTAACTTTACAGCAGGATGACACTACCTGGCATACATTTCAAACACAATGGAAAGCAGATCCATGCTGGTATTAGAGTATAATTTTGTCCTACCACTACTTAGGAGCCAGGGGACTCAGCTCACCTTGGATTACATTGTAATAAAAGAGCAAAATACATATAGAGATTACAACAATTTTAAAAACAAAAATTTTGTTCCTTTTGTGTGGTTCCAACAGTAAACACAAAAGGATATGACAAATAGGGGCTCTGCTGAGCTATTTATACATCAGATTAGATACAATTATACTGAAAATCAGGTTTATTTGAAATCTTCAAAAAATGTTTCTGTTAATCTTCAGATGGTGCTTGTTATTTAACAGTTCTGTAAAATACATGTGTTGAATTATTTATTATCGAAATGTAGCAGTGGCTTCTTACCATTTATATTAAGGATTTTAACTGGCAGTATTCTTCAACTTCTACTCTTTCTTGACCATCCTTGACAATTCTCTTTGTAGAGATTTTTCTGCTCTTAGCTAGTTTAGTAGAAGTTAATAATAGATTTGAAGTTACCAATGCCACTGCCATCAAATGATGTAGAAGAAAACGAAGGGAGGCCCCTATGACCTAGTGATCCGAATGAAGTAAATCTTGTATGAAAAGGAAAATAACACCTCCAAAAGACAGAAATCCACTGAAAGTAGAAAACAATGAACCTGTGCCTCAGCTTCTGTTTCTTTGGGAACCCCTTTTGTTCCCAAAGAAGTCACCAAATAGATCTTCAAAGAAGTCAAATGAGAGTGGATTCTGTCCACCAAAAAACTCCCTGAAGATGTCATCTGGGCTCCAGAATGTGAAATCAAATTCAAATGAACTGTCAAAATGACTTCTGCCTTCTCCACTACCATTTAATCCTTCTTTGCCATATTTGTCATACAGGTCTCATTTTTTTGCCATCTGACAGCATCTAATTTCCTTGGCTACTTTTCTGAATTTTCTGTGCTTCTTTATTCACAGGATTTAGTGCCAGTTTCTTATATGCTTTTTTGATATCTTTGGGTGAGGCCTGTTTCTGCACTCCAGGAACTTCATGGTAATCCATCTTGTTTTAACCGATTGTTAAAATGAGTCTGAGGATGTGGGCAACAGGAAGGAGGGAGGCTAGCAGCTAGTCTCGTGGCTTTGGCAGAGCTATGCTGGTGGTGGCCAAGAACTTTTAATATTAAATAGGTGCCACAATAGTTTAGAAATGTTGTTGTTGTTGTTAGGTGGCAACGAGTCGTGTCCGATTCACAGTGACCCTCATGGGGTTTTCAATGGCAGATTGTTTCAGGATTGCCTTGGAAGTGGCTTGCCATGTCCTTCTCCCATTTTTGCAGTGCTGGGAATCGAATTCAAGACCTCAGAGATTGCAGAGTGGTGCTCTACCAACTGAGCTAAATCCCAGTGCAGTTTAGAAATAGCATACAAATATCCAAGAAATTATACACTCTGAAGTAACAAAATGAAAATCGTTTTACAGCAAGACTTAAAGGAGGAAATTGTTTTGAACAGAGGCTTAAGTAAGGGACTTGTTTTGAAGATATATTTGTATAGATAGCATAGCTTTTTCCTTGAAATTTTGTGTTACAGTACCCTACTTGGGCAGAGTTAGAGGATCAAGGAACTGAGGGACAATATAGAGGTCATATAGCCCCATTGACCTTTTTTTTGGAGAAAGGAAATACACCACTGTTAAACATATTATGTGACTGAAGATGAAAGTTTATAAAATTAGTTTATTATGGAGAAAATATAAAGCTTTTTGGTATTTATAAAAGAACTAATTTATTTAGTCAGCTAAGATTTACTGAAAATTAGTTATATGCTGGGTAGCATACTATATACTATTGATAAAGTAGCTAAAAGGACAAGCAAGGTCCATCTGTTCATTGAGCTAATGTTCTAGTTAGGCAGTCAATAAAACAAGCCAGTTAATAAATAAATAATACAATATATTGTAGTAAGTGTTGTGAAAAATAATCAGGGTGATATGAAGATTAAGCAAAGAGCTGAAGAATTTTTTAGAAAATTAAAGTCACCATTTTTAAAAAATTATACATTGTATCAAAAGTGAAACAGAGAAAAAAGATGAAAACTGAACTGTGGGACCATCTCAAGAGACTAATAAATTGGTAATCATGGCTTTAGATGGAGGTGGGGAGAAAAAGAGCAACCAAAATTATTGTTTTGTTTATATATACATAACAGTACATAATGTTTTGGTCAGTGATAGACCACATATACGATGATGGTCCCATAAGATTTAATATAGCCTAGGCATATGGTGGGGCTGGGACTTAACTCAGTTGGTAAAACACCGCTCTGCAGTCTCTGAAGTCCCAAGTTTGATTCCCAGCACCACAAAAATGGGAGAAGGACATGGCAATCCACTCCCAAGCCTATCCCAAAATAATCAGCCATTGAAAACCATATAAGGGTTGCTATGAGTCAAACACTACTCCATGGCGACTAACAACAACAGGCATATAGTAGGCTATACCATGTAAGTTTGTGTAAGTACACTCTATGATGTTTGTACAACAAAATCACCTAGCAGTATATTTCTCAGAGTGTATATTCCCTTCATTAAGGAATGCATGACAGTATGTGTGTATATGCACACATATTTACATACATAATTTTTTGAAGAGATAGTGGCAGAAAATCTTCTAAATTTGAAGAAAACTATAAACCCACAGATCTGAGAAGCTTGGTGAATCCTAAGCACAAGAAACATGAAGGTTGCATTGGTACATTGTGAAACTGCTGAAAACTAATGGTAAAGAGAAAACTCTAAACTTCAGTACGAAAAAGAAAAACATGCAGTTACAGAGGAACAAAGATGACCACACTTTTCCTTGGGATAAAAATTCAAGTCAGAAAACCAATAGAAAAACATCTTTAAAGTACAGTAGTCCCTCAGCACTGCACCACAATCCATTCTAGAAGGCTGATCAAGTGCTGATCAGTTTGAGTACTAAGCACATTTTTCCCATAAGAAATAATGTTAATGTATTTAATTGGTTCCTGTAACCCCAAGTAGCTAATTACCTTGTATTATTATAGTACAGGAGTACTTTAGCACTCAAACTGCTTCATTCTTGAACATTTTGGTCCTTGATCAATACTTTTGAGAGAGTACTGATTTGATGCTCGACCCCTTCCTCAGCACTGGACCACCATAGTAAAAAGCATTTTGAGACTCCATGCTTGTCCATGATGCTTCTGGGTGAAAAAAAAAGGGGAAAGCATTACTTTGCATGTTGATTTCAAGCAGTAAAGACCTGTCCCGGTGTTGTGTTCATGAATCTTGTTTTATGATTGTTTTTGTTTTTACATACGTTGTTTTATTGTTAGGTGCCTTTGAGATATGTAGATATATATCTCATATGACTATCATGGCACCAAAGAACATTTCTAGTGCAAAAAGAGCAGAAAACAGGAAAACAGTAAGAAAAATAATTGAATTTTAAAAAGAACTTACTGCTAAGTATGTGAGTGGCATATGTGAGTCTGAATTAGCCTTTCAGTATAGTGGCAGAACCAATAAATACATTTATATTATTTCTTTTTTCTTTTCCTCTTATTTCTATTTAAAAAAAATTTTTTTTATGGTACTTGGGGATTGAACACAGGGCCTTGAACATATTTTGCAAGTGCTCTACCACTAAACTTCACCCCTACCCCCTTTTTTATTTTTTATCTTGAGACAGGGTCTCACTGAGTTATGCAGGCTGCCTCTGGTCTTGTGATCTTTCTGCCTCTGCCTCCTTAGTCTCTGGGATTACAGGCATGCTCTCGAACTGATTGACACTGGACTAGTTTTCCAAAAGGGATTGTGGTGGAGTGCTGAGTTACCAATGCATTTTATAGTACAGCATATGTAAAAAGACAAGTTAGTTTTAAATATGCTTAATTAAAAAAAAAACAATGTAATCATTGCAATACTACAAATTTAAAACAAAGCATCACCTAACCTTTTTTAAGGAGAACACATAACTCGAGGAGGTGTGAGAGCAGAAGGGGCTTACTATTTGGAAGGGGAATCCCATTCTATAATGACTGAATACTGTTTGTCTTCTGTAGTCTTCTCATTTTTCTTTTTTCTTGAGGTCCTTCAATTGGAGGTGTAAATGGCCATCTTACTAAAAGTCTTTCAGTGGAAATCTGTTTTTGTCTTTTGTTGAGGATCATTCTTAAGTGAGATATAATACAGTAATTCAGCATTGGCTGCAAGCCCATGGACTCATAGAAACACAGTCTCTTTGACCATCAGCTCAGCCTCATTCTCAAATCCTTAGCATCCTTCTCTGCTACAGCATCTAGCCATAATTTCCTCCCATCTGAGTTCATTGCCTGATAGGATACATTACCCCAAGCCTTGTCCATGAGATTTACACAATGGATAATGTTAAAATGCTCGTTCTAAAACTTTTGGAGTGCCAATTGAAAATCAGAGTAGTGACTTCAAAGCATTTCTGAAAGAGTTTTTGCATAGAGTTTCTTAAAATTTGATACCAACTGCTAGTCTATGGGCTAGATAAGGGAAGTCATATTAGGCGGTAAAAACTTCACTGAAATAAAATCTTATTCCTGCCTCAGTGTTTCCTCTAGTCCCAGGGGGCGTGCAAGAGTGTCGTCCATGGTAAGACAGGCCCTCAGTAACTGATTGACCTGAAGATATTTTGTCACTGTCGAGCCAAAGACTTTATGTACCCATTCACAAAACAACCAAGTTACCCAGGCTTTATTGTCTTCCACATTACATTAAGCTGTGTTTCATAACAGGATTGCTCTTTAAAGCTCAAGGGGGGTTGCTGTGGCCGACTAGCAACAACTTCAATTTAAAGTGTCCTCTCTGGACTATCTGAACATAAACAGCACAACTTCATGAGTACATTGGAAAAATAGGGGAATATAACCCAAATAAGCATTTAAGTTTTACTACATATAGCTATAAGGCTCCATAAACTTTGTGGGTTGATGAAAGTGTTGCCAGAACTGATGTAAAGCATGCGTAATAGAAAAGGCAATGCTGTATTACTCTGTACCCCATCATCATTTATTAAAAAAAAAAAAAAATTAAGTCTCCTCCCTACTCCCACACAGCAGATTCAGTCTACACTTCATTGGTTTGTGCTCTAGCAAACTTTATTTCTGTTATGTGTTGAAGGCCTTGTTTGACATTTTTTCCCAAAACAGGCCCATCTCATCACAGTTGAAAACTCCTGCAGGGTGAGCCTTTTAGGATCTACATATGCTTTAAATTCAGAACAAGCCTTTCAGTAGCTTTTTTGTCAGCAATTGCAGCCCTCCCATGCCTAACTATGCTGTGAATTCCATGTCTCTTTTTAAATTTCTCAAACCAACCATGGCTGGCCTTGAAATTTTCAGCTTTAACACTCATTCTAGGGTTGTCTTTAGCAAGACCTACATAGAGTTGCAGTGCCTTCTTGACTGATCATGGCCTCCAAAATACTACTACCAGCTATGTATTTTTCATTTATCCACACTAATAATAACTTCTCCATCTCTTCCATTGTTGTTGTTGTTGTTAGGTGCCGTCAAGTGCAGTTCGACTCATAGCGACCCTATGTACAGCAGATCGAAACACTTGCCAATTCTGTGCCAGCCAAACAATCTTATTTATGTTTAAGCCCATTGTTGCAGACACTGTGTCAATCCATCTGGTAGAGGGTTTTCCTCTTTTGTGTTGACCTGCCACTCTCCCAAACATGATGTCCTTCTCCAGGGATTGATCTCTCCTGACTACATGTCTGAAATATGTAAGACGCAGTCTGGCCGTTCTTGCTTCCAAGGAGCACTCTGGTTGTACTTCTTCTAGGACAGATTTGTTGGTTCTTTTGGCAGTGCATGGTATATTCAACAGACGTCTCCAGCAGCACAATTCAAAAGCATCAATTCTTTTTCTGTCTCTCTTGTTCAATGTCCAGCTTTCACAACTATATGATGCCACTGAAAATACCATGGCACAAGTCAGACGCACCTTCGTCTTCAATGTGACATCTTTGCTTTTCAATACTCTAAAGAGATCTTTCCGCTTTTCCTAGAGCAATGCGTCTTTTGATTTCTTGACTGCTGCTTCCATGGGTGTTGATTATAGAACCAAGCAAAGCAAAATCTTGGACAACCTCAATCTTTTCTCCATTTATTGTGAAGTTGCGTGCTGACCCACTTGTAAGGATTTTTGTTTTGTTGATGTTTAGTCATAACCCATATTGAAGGCTATGATCTTTGATCTTCATCAGTAAATGTTTTAAATCTTCTTCACTTTCAGCAAGCAGAGTTGTGTCATCTGCGTAACGCAGGTTGTTAATGAGTCTCCCTCCAATGTTGATGCCACGTTCTTCCTCATAAAGTCCAGCTTCTTGGATTATTTGCTCAGCGTATAAATTGAAGAGATAGGGTGAAAGTATACAGCCCTGGCGCACACCTTTCTCAACTTTAAACCACTCAGTGTTTCCTTGTTCTATTCGAACAACTGCCTCCTGGTTCATGGACAGATTTCTCATGAGCACAATTAGGTGTTCTGGTACTCCCATTTTCCAAAGTGTTATCCATAATTTGTTATGATCCACACAATCAAATGCTTTTGCGTAGTCAATAAAACATAGACAGACATCTTTCTGATATTCTCTGCTTTCAGCTAATATCCACCTGACATCTGCAATGATGTCCCTGGTTCCCCTCCCTCTTCTGAATCCCGCTTGATTTTCCAGTAATTCCCTGTCTAGATACTGCTGCAGTCACTTCTGAATAATCTTTAGTAGAATTTTGCTGTTGTGTGATATTAATGATATTGTCAGATAGTTTGCACATTCAGTTGGATCCCCTTTTTTGGGAATAGGCACAAATATGGATCTCTTCCAGTCAGTTGGCCAAGTAGCTATTTTCCAAATCTGTTGGCATAAACATAT
>VMDO01039716.1:0-12484 GCA_007922755.1 Pedetes capensis
GTCCTAATATGTTTACTGCCAAATTCTATCAAATCTTTGATGAAAATTGAATGCCTAACCTCTTAAAGCCATTCCATGAACTACAAAGAGAGGGAATACTCCAAAACCCATTCTATAAAGGTAGTATTGTATGAATACCAAAACCAGAAATGAAAACAACAAGAAAGGAAACTACGGACTGATTTCTCTGAAGAACATGGGTGCATAAAGGTTCAATAAAATACTTGCAAACCAAATTCGGCAACACATAAAAAAGACCATATGGCATGATCAAGTGGGTTTCATTCCACAAATGCAAGGTTCATTCAAGATATTCAACATAATACAACACATGAGTAGACTCAGAGACGAATCACATGATCATTTCAATAGTGCAGAAAAAGCCTCTGACAAAGGTCTACATTGCTTCATGATAAATGGCCTGAAGTAATTCAGAATAGAAGTATTATGACTAAATATCATAAAAGCTATATATGACAAACTATTATAGCTAAGTGGAGAAAAAATAAAAGTATTTCCTCTTAAGTCAGGAATGAGACAAATGTGTCCACTTTCTTTCTCCACTCTTCCATATAGTGATCAAGGATTAGCCCGAGCAGTAAGGCCAGAGAAAGAAAGAAAAAAGGGACACAAATGAGGAATGAAGAAATAAAGTTGTCTCTCTTTGAGGACAGGATGTTCCTTAGATCTGATAAGAACCTTCAGCAAAGTAGTAGGACTCAAAATCAATATTTAAACTTGGTAACTTTCCTATATAAAAACTACCAATTTAATGAGAAAGAAACCAATATAAGAATCACATTCATAATAGCCTAAAGAATTCCAGGAATAAATCTGGCCAAGGAGCACAAGGGCTTCCACAATGAAAATTCAAAACACCAGAAAGAAATTGAAGACAATAGAATATGGAAAGAATTCTCTTGCTTATATATTGAAAGAATCAATATTGTGAAAATGGCTATACTACCTATTGTTGTTGATAGGTGCTGTCGAGTCGGTATCCGACTCATAGTGACCCTCATAGGGTTTTCAATAGCTGACTGTTTCGGGATTGCCTTGGGAGTGGATTGCCAGGGCCTTCTCTCATTTTTGTGGTGCTGGGAATTGAACTCGGGGCCTCAGAGACTGCAGCGCTAAATCCCAGCCTATACTACCAATAGTGATCTACATATTCAATGCAATCCCCATCAGAATTCCAAAAATATACTTCACATAAATATGCTTCATCAAAGCAATACTAATAAGAAAGAAAGATGCAAGAGGCATTACAATACCCATTATCAAATTATATTATAGGGCCATAGTAATAGCTTGGTACAGGCACAAAAACAAGCATGAAGATCAATGGAATTGAAGACCCAGAATTTAACATACACAGGTACAGCCACCTACACTTTGACAAAGATGTCAAAACAGACATTGGAGAAAAAAAATTTGCCTCTTAAACAAATAGTACTGGGAAAACTATAGATATCCACACGTAGAAGAGTGAAAGTAGATCCACATCTCTCTGTACAAAAATCATTTCAAAGTTCTTAATGTTAAGCCAGAAAATTTGAAACTAGAAGGAATTGTAGAGAATATATATCAACACATAGACGTAGGCCAATACTTTCTTAAAAGGATTCTAATACCTTGGAAGTAGTACCAAGAATTGACAAATATGATTACATGAAATCAAAAAGCTTCTACGCAGATAAGAAAGAAGCAGTGCAGTAAAAGAAGTGCCCAAATAATGAGAGGAAATCTTTGCCAACTATACATCTGATAGTATTAACATCTAGGATATTTAAAGAACTCAAAAATTACATAAATTCCCTAAATAATCTAATCAATAAGTGCACAATGGAAATGAATGGACAATTCTTACAAAAATAAATACAAATGGCAAAAAAAAAAACACACATGAAAATGTTCAATATCCTTAGCTATCAGGAAATGTAAATCAAAACTGCAATGAGATTCCATCTAACCCCAGTCAGAATGGCTAGCATGAGGGAAAAACAATCATGAGTATGCAGGGGAAAGGGAACCCTTATACAATGTTGTTGTTGTTGTTGTTGTTAGGTGCCATCGAGTCGATATCCGACTCATAGCGACCCTCTGTACAACAGGGGAAACACTATTGTCAGTGCATCTCTGCTCTTCATAGGGTTTTCAATGGCAGATTGATTTTTGGGAGGGGGTTGCCAGGTCCTTCTCCCAAGCCTACAGCTTCTGGTGTTCCCAGGCGGTCTCCCATCCAGGTACTAACCAGGCCCAACCCTGCTTAGCTTCCGAGATCTGACGGGACTGGATGCCACAGTGCTACGGCTGCAGGCATACAATGTTATTATGACTGTACATTAGTTCGTCCATTATAGAAATCAGATAGATATTCCTCAGAAGACTAAAAATAGAACTACCATATAGTCCAACTGAGCCACTCCTTCATATAAATGCAAAAGAATTTAAGTCATCATACCACAGAGAGAACTGCATTTCCATGTTGATTGTAACACTGTAACAATCAGAAGGACAGCAATCACCCCAGATGTCCATCAGCAGATGAATGGTTTTTTAAAATGTGGCATATCCACACAATGGAATATTATCCTCTCATAAAGAAGAAAGAAGTTATGGCATTTACAGGAAAATGGATGGAAATGGAGATCATTTTAAGAGAAATAATCCAGGCTAATGTAGAGAAATACTGTGTTTTCACTCACGTACGGAGGCTAAATAACATGAAAATTTTTATCTATTTATATCTGTCCACTTTCAAAGCAATTTAGAAACAATCAGCCATTGAAAGTCCTATAAGGGATGCTATGAGTTGGACATGACTCAACAGCATCTAAACAACACCTACAACTAACATATCTATACCTATATCCAAATATCTCTATATACATAGACATGCTTTATGTATCTAAGATTGGAAAACACAAAGGGAAGTATCTTAATTGTAGAGAGGATTACTCCACAGGGAGGGAGAGCCATGAAATTGTATGACAATCCTGTCATCAAACTACATAGTAAAATTAAATAATAAAAAATACAAAAAAGGACACACTAAAATCATATGCAAACCATATTCACAGACTAGAAGAAAGTCTAACAAATAAGCTGGTAAAATGGAGGAAGAAGAAGAAATGGGCAGAACTATAAAAATAGAGACTGAAAGCATACATTAACAATAATTATATTAAATGAAAATTGTAGATGGTAGCCATGACCCATGCCTATAATACCAGCGTCTTGGGAGGCAGAGATAAGAGGATCCCAAATTTGAGAACATGGGTAGTGTACATAATTTAGTGAGCCCTGTCTCAAAAAGTTAAAAAAAAATGGATTGGGGGTGTAGCTCAGTGGAATACACACTGGCAAAGCATGCAAGCATGAGACCCTGGGTTCAACCCACAGTACTGCAAATAGTAGTAGTAGTAGTGGTAGTAGTAGTAGTAGTAGTAGTAGTAGTAGTAGTAGTAGTAGTAGTAGTAGTAATAGATTTAATTCTCTAATTAAAAGGCAGAAATTGGCAGGATGGATAAAGATTCTGTCTTTAGAAGAAAAACTTTAAATTAAAAGATATAAATAAGTTGAAAACCATTCAAATTTAAAGTATTTGCAAACACAGCCAAAAGAGAACTAGAATTAGCTACACAAATATCAGACTTTTCAATAGGCAATAAGCACACAAAAATGACCATCCCTTATGCATTAGTGAAATGCCAATCAAATTACACAAAATAAGAAACCTGTTCATATACCATGGGGTATATAAACAATTAAAAAGATGTGTTGGAACAGTTACATACTCTGTGTAAATTTACAAGTATGTACCTGCTTTGGAGAATTTGGCATTTTCTTAGAAAACTAAAGATAATTGTCATATAACCTAGGAATTTCACTTGTAAGTATTTATACAAGACAGATGATGGCAGTGTCAAGTAGTGTTTTGTTGTGTCGTACATGGGGTCACTATGAGTCAGATCAGACTCAATGGCCCCTAACAACAACAAATAAAGTTATCTACAGTAGATTGTCAACCTTTTTTAAAAAAGAATATTGTTTAGGAACACACAAAGAAATTTTACTTTTTTTTCCCTAAACCATTTTATTGTTTTCTCAAAAATTTTACATAAACCTTTTACAATGTTATAGAATCTACTTACAGCATTTAAACACGTTATAAGGACAGATTTCAAACTCTTCTTTTTCCCCTATATTGGTAAATATTGGTGGGGTACAGAGTAATACAGCATTAGCTTTTTCCATTATGCATCTATTATATCACTTTGAGGTTTACACTAATGAGGTTTATGGAACATTTTAACTAATATGTAGTGAAATTCATGTATATTTGGGTTATGTTCTATTTTTCTCATGGACTCATCAAGCTGCATCATTGAGATTATCCCCTCCTGCTTTATGCCTCTACATTGTTTCTCCTCCTTATCTCACCTTCTGCAATCTTCACTTCCTTTTGCTAGTTCCCTCCCTCCTTCTTTGTACTTTTTATACTATCTGTTCTTTACTGAGTTTTGCATTGCATTTTTATATATCAACTTATGTATAGTATTTTTTCCTCCTTTCAGTAAGATTGAGGTCTCACCTGAGTGAGAACTTACTGTATTTTTCTTTTGATCTTGTATCCATTCACTTTAGATGGTTCCATCCAGTTCCATCAACTTTGTTGCAAATGATATTTCATTTTTTGTTGTTGAGCAATATTCCATTATATATATATATATAATATTTCTTTATCCATTCTTCTGTTGATGGGCACCTTGGTTGGTTCCATATTCTTGTAACTGTGAGGAGCACTGCATTGAATATGGAGATACAGGTGCCTTTGTGGTGTGATGACTAGTCTCTCTTTGGGAATAGTCCCAGGAATGGTATACCTGGGTTATCTGGTAGTTCTGTTTTTAGTTCTTTGAGGTATCTCCTTATTGACTTCCAAAGTAGTTGAACCAATTTATAATCCCACCAACAGAGTACGGAAGTTTCTTTTTTCTCCACATCCTTTTTTTTTTTCTTTTTGCGGTACTAGGGGTTGAACCCACGGCCTTGCACCTGCATGCTCTGCAAGTGCTGGACCACTGAGCTACACCCCCAGCCCATTTTTTTTTTCCTTTTTGAGGCAGGGTCTCGCTAAGTTACGCAGACTGCCTCTGGTCTCGAACTTGCGATCCTCCCCTCTCCGCCTCCTGAGCCGCTGGGATTACAGGCATGCACCACCATGCCCAGCCCCCTCCACATCCTTGACAGCATTTGTTATTACTTGTTTTCTTGATCTTTGCCATCCTCACTGGAGTTAGGTGGAATCTCAAGAGTTATTTTGAGTTGCATTTCCTTATTGGCTAGGGATATTGAGCAGTTTTTCATGTGCTTCTTAGCCTTACAAACTTCTTCATTTGAGAACTGTCTGTTCATTTCCTTTGCTCACTTGTGATTTGGGTTATTTATTGCCTTGAGTTTTGCTTTCTTGAGTTCTTTATAATTTCTAGAAATTAATTCTCTGTTGGATGTACAGGATGCAAAGCTTTACTTCTACTCAGTGGACTCTTCCTTAACTCTGTTGTCTCCTTTGGTGTATAGAAACTTTTTAATTCCATGTAATCCTATTTGTGAATTCTTGGTGTGATTTCTAGAGCAATTGGAGTCTTGTTAAGGAAATGCTTTCCTATGTCTATGTGTTGGAGTGTGCTTCCTGTCTTTTCTTCTAGTAGTTCTAAGGTTTCTGGTTTCATTTTGAGGCCTTTCATCTACTTTGAGTTGACTCTCATGCAAGTTGAAAGGTATGGGTCTATTTTCATTTTTCTGCAGACGGATATCCAATTTTCCCAGCACCATTTGTTGAAGAGGCTATCTTTTCTCCAGGTTGCATCTTTAGCCCCTTTGTCAAAGATCAGGTGGCTGTCATTTTCTGTGTATTCAAGGTCTTCAGCTCTGTTCCACTGGTCTTCAGGCCTATTTCTGCACTAATACCAAGCTGTTTTTGCTGTTATGGCCGTGTTGTTATTGTTAGGTGCTATTAAGTTAGTGTCCAACTTATAATGACCTTAAGTATGACAGATGAAACACTATTGCTTCTCTGCTATTCCTAGGGTTTTCAATGGTGGATTAATTTTTGGGAGTAGGTTGCTGGGTCCTTCTCTCTAGCCTGCAGCATCTGGTGTTCCCAGGCATTCTCTCATTCAAGTTCTAACAAGGCCTGACTTTGCTCAGCTTCTGAAACCTGATGGAATTGGATGCCACAGTGCTACAGCTGCAGGCATTATAACCCTGTGGTATAGGTTAAAGTCAGGAATTGTGATCCCACCTGCACTGGTTTTGCAGCTTAAAATTGTTTATCATGTACATGGTCCTTTATGAAGGTTTCCATATGAATTTTTGGATTATTTTTTCTATTCCTGCAAAGTCTGTCTTTGGAGTTTTATTGGGAACTACATCAAAACAGATGTTAAAAATTTGAAACAAACAATTTAGTATTTTAATTTTCAAAATTTTAGAGATAAAAAAGTTTAAAATCTTTTAAAAAGGACATATTCAGTTTGATACATGAAAACTAATTTCATAAGTTTTAAACTAGGACATATGATTCATACAATTAGTTATATGTTGATATGTTTTTAATTTGAATTACAGCCAATAGCATATACCTGACTGGAGAAGATATTCTACATACCAAAAAAAAAAAAATATGTGAGACATAATATGCCCTTCTCAAGTTTGTTCACCCAAATACTTTCTCAATCTTGATATTCCTTATAAAAGTGAAAGTTTAGAAGTCACTGTTATCAGAACTTATTTGCATAAAAGCAGTCAATGAGTGAGTCCATTACTTCATTGTATGTACCTTTATTTAAAAAGAAAAAATATATTTGAAATAAAAACATATTTCAATGCAGTTTTTCAATGATGTTAAAGACATTTTTCAGAGTTTTCCATTGGAGTAGTTTTATCGTAGACAAAGCAGAGATATTTCAATGAGTCATAATGTCCCTTTGTTAAAGAGATATAACACTGTACTATACACAATACAACTTGGCAGCTTAGCTGTGGTACTTCTTCAAGATCACCTCATTGGGATATAACCATTTCACATAGGAACCAAGAACCTGAACTTCATTTGTTAATTCAGCTGAGTAAAACAATTCCTTGCCTTTTAGATTGAAGGAGTTTAAGTCTTTGAGCAAGAAAACAAAAGCCTTGCTAAGAACTTTTGGTAAAACTCTACCTCTTTGTGACAATTTCCATGTTTGGAAAATTGTAGCAGAATATGCAGAATGAAATTTTTAATTTCTTAAGCATGATTGAAAGTAATAAACAGTTTTGGGGCCTAAAAAATAAAAAACAAAGTGATTCAAATGGCTAGCAAAAGTAAATTGCTCTCTAAACTTAATTGTTACCTTGAAAACAAACAAAACCAGCCTATATCTGGAGCTGCTTATTTCCACTTTCACCTGATTTTCTCACAGTACCCAATCAATAAACCAATATTTTCCTTTCCAAAAGAGTAAGTATTTACTTTTAAAGTAGCCCTTGTTGTTGTTGTTGTTGTTAGGGGCCGTCGAGTCGGTATCCGACTCATAGCGACCCTCATAGGGTTTTCAATGGCAGACAGTTTCGGGATTGCCTTGGGAGTGGATTGCCAGGTCCTTCTCCCATTTTTGCGGTGCTGGGAATTGAACTCGGGACCTCAGAGACTGCAGCGCAGCGCTCTACCAACTGAGCTAAATCCCAGCCCTAAAGTAGTCCTTGTTGTTAGGTGCCGTTGAGTCAGTATCCCACTCATAGCAACCCTCATAGGGTTTTCAATGGCTGACTGTTTCGGGATTGTCTTGGGAGTGGATTGCCAGGCCCTTCTCCCATTTTTGCGGTGCTGGGAATTGAACTCGGGACCTCAGAGACTACAGCGCAGCGCTCTACCAACTGAGCTAAATCCCAACACTAAAGTAGCCCTAGGTTCACTTAATTTTAAACAAGTATCTAGAAAAGGCCTGCAGCTTAGCCCTGTGGCATCCGATCCCATCAGATGTCGGAAGCTAAGCAGGGTTGGGCCTGGTTACCTGGATGGGAGACCACCTGGGAACACCAGAAGCTGTAGGCTTGGGAGAAGGACCTGGCAACCCCCTCCCAAAAATCAATCTGCCATTGAAAACTCTATGAAGAGCAGAGAAGCACTGACAATAGTGTTTCCCCTGTTGTACAGAGGGTCGCTATGAGTCGGATACCGACTCAATGGCACCTAACAACAACAACAACAAATCTAGACAAGGCTGATTTATACAAAAGTATTGAGAGCATCTCAGTAAAACTCATAATATTTACTTCAATTTTTTCATGATTGATGGAAAGAGCTAACATCCCGGTCACTCAGTTGTGACTAAAATTTGGATTGTGACTTGATTCATCCTGCTATATTCCCTAAGGAAAAAAGGTGTAAAGCCCAATGCCAGGTCCATTTCCACTCATGATGGGCAGACTGAGTCCCCACATGAGGAAGGGTACCTTTAAAAGGCATCAGAGGGAAAATCCACTGAGAGGGGGAAAAAGTACCTCAAAGCCTTTGATGGGAAAGTCCAAAATGTAAAACCAGAATCTTTTAAAACTTTTCCAAGAAAATTTGAGCAAAAGCCTCAAGACATGATTTGACAATGATTTCTTGGATTATGTCACCAAAAGCACAGGCAACAAAAGAAAACAAACAAACAAACACTTGAGCATTGCTCGTGAGAATGTAAAATGTATCATATAACCCAGAAATTCCACTTGTGGCTATGTATTCAAGACTCAGGAAACAGGATTTTTGCACATATATGCTCATAGAAGCCCAGTTAGAGAGCATATGGGAAAGTGTCATGTCTACTCCAGGAAATTCCCTTTTAGTACATTGATAAACTTACTCAAAACCTTGTTATTTGCTATATCTTACAGAAAACATACACCTGTTCATTCACATTCCCCAGGGAAAGATCATCTATAACACTATAGTGTACCACAAAAATATATTTTGGGAAGCTGAGAAATTTTTAGCCATCATACACAAGAATAAATGAGGTCTTTCTTGACAAAGCTTTTTTTTTTCAAATTGCTAAGTCTAACTGAAACAAATGTGATTCATGTAAGATAGTGTCATTCTTTTGTAAGTGTGCAATAAGGAATTTAAAGAACAGGTTGCTTGCATTTATGAAAAGTTTATGTTTCTGCTTTAGGTAATGAATATATCTTAAATAATGGACTATAAGCTACCTGAGTCTGCTTTCCAATTTCATGTGATCTCAAAAGCTAAGCAGGATTGGGCCTGTTTAGTTCTTGTATGGGAAACCACGTGGGAAAACCAGGTGCTGAAGAATTGGGAGAAGGTCTTGACAGACCACTCCCAAAATAATCATCCATCTAAAACCCTAATGAATAGCAGAGAAGCCCTGATAACAGTACAGGCATGGCACAGTGTCAGGGAGTTTCAGCTCTTGTACATAGGGGTCACTGTGAGTTGGACACAACTCAATGTCACCTAATAATAATAACAAGCTACCTGAACACATATTTACTGAAATAACTTCATGAAAAGAAGTGTGAGTTTTCCATCACTTAGATGCAAGGTGAAAAAACATCATTTCTATGTTAAAATTGCTTTGCAGAAAATACAAGTAACTACCGTGGTGGCCCATGCCTGTAATTCCAGCAGCTGAGGAGGTGAAGGCAGAAGGATCACAAATTTGAGACCAGAGGCAGTCTGCGTAACTTAGTGAGACCCTGTCTCAAAAAGTAAAAAATGTGCTGGGAGTACAGCACTCTGCACTGCAATACTCTACAGTATTCTGCATTGCAGAGCATGCAAGTGCAAGGCCCTGGGTCCAACACCCAGTACCACACACACACAAAAAAAAGTCCAAGTAACTTTGGAAAATCTTTTAAAGCATTTGTATAGCTAAAGTATATGTAGAATGAACAGCTCATCACAAAAAATAGCTTCTAAAATAGTATGTTATATTGTACAAAGTTATATTACTGATATCTTAAAAAACTTTAAAAACTTTCCAATAAAATCCAAATCCTGGTAATCTTGTCATAATTCAATTTCTAATTTAAAATATTTCTTGAACTTTAACATCCTTATTCCTTATAGTGACCTTCCAAAAAGATTTTCATATATTTGCTCTGAATAATTTTCATGATAGTTCTACCAGAATTGGTAGTCAAAATGGGGTCAGGTAGTCCAGTGGGGTCACTTGTACAATTTCCAAGTAATCATTCTCAACTGCATCATGGAGAAGCCCAGGAAAAGACATAGAGTGGGATTTCATATATATTTGACCATTTCTGGAGTTGTCCCCTTTAACAACAGGCAAAATCAGATGTACATATGCTATGTTTGCTAAACCTCCCAGACAAAATATTTCACTATAGTGGCATTTAGAGTGAATAACGGTTAATAGATAAGAAAACTGAGACATAATAATTGGCTCAAAGTTAAACAATAACTTACTCTGTTATAAACAAATGAGTGGATTTACTTAAGGACTAATTCTCAAATGTAAATCTGTCTTAAATATCTAAAGGAGAAATCAAATAAAAATGAGTTTTCAAGGAACATAAGTAGAAATAGACTGTAAGAAGATAACCCACAGAATGGAAGAAATCTCACCATTTATAGCCCAATAAATTAACATATGTGCTGGGGTTTAGCTCAGTTGGGAGAGTACTTCTCTGAGCTCTCTGAGGCCCTGGGTTCAATCCCAAGCATAGCAAATAAATGGAAGAAGGACTTGGCAGCCCACTCCTGAAGCAATCTCAAAACAATCAGCCATTGAAAACTCTAGAATAGCAGGTAAGAACTAACATAGTGCTGGACATGACATAGAATCATTCTGTTGTACATAGGGTTGCAATGAGTTGGACTGGACTCCACGACACCTAACAAGAACAAAGTATTAACAAAGAATTGTTATCCTATTAAAAACATATCTGTTCAATTTATTAAAAGAACCTGAATGTGAAGATAAATGATTAGTTATGACTTTCCTGAAAGCCTGACCCCAGAATCTTGAGTTGCTTAATGATCAACTTCTGATCCAGAACCAGCATCATGGCAGTAAACACTTAAGAAAGTACAAAGTGCTCCAAATTATGTCCTCTGGAAGATGAAATAATTCCCTCAAGCCAAAAGTAATGAATCCAGCTAGCCATGGACTGAAGTCTGTGAACCAAAATATGAACCAATTAAATGAGCCAAAAATAATTCTTCCATTTAAATTGTTGTGTTAGACATTTTTTGTCCTATCTATGGAAAGCTAACAAGCACAGTAGTGTCCTCTTGAAGGACATTCTGGGAAACTTTTCTCTTTTTCTCTATGCTTCCTGGATGCCATGAAGCAAACAATCATTCTCAATCACATGTCTTCACGAGGAACTGTGCCACAACAGGCCCAAGGCAATAGGACCAACCACCACAGACTGAAACTTCTGAAACTGTGAGCCAAAATAAATCCTTCTTCTTTTTAGGTTGATTATCTCAGGAATTTTGTGACAGTGGTAGAAGCTAATGCAAAAAATTGGTACCAAAATGGGGGTTATTGCTGGTATCTACATGACTGTGGTTCATAAGAGAGACAGAAAAAGAACTGATGCTTTTGAATTGTGGTGCTAGAGACGTCTATTGAATATACCATGGACTGCCAAAAGAACAAACAAATCTGTCCTAGAAGAAGTGCAACCAGAGTGCTCCTTGGAAGCAAGAATGGCCAGACTGTGTCTTACATATTTCGGACATGTAGTCAGGAGAGATCAGTCCCTGGAGAAAGACATCATGTTTGGGAGAGTGGCAGGTCAACGCAAAAGAGGAAAACCCTCCACCAGATGGATTGACACAGTGTCTGCAACAATGGGCTTAAACATAAATAAGATATTTTCCTGGCACAGAATCAGCAAGTGTTTCGATCTGCTATACATAGGGTCGCTATGAGTCGGACTCGACTCAATGGCACCTAACAACAACAACATGTGGTTCATAGGCCATTGGAACTGGTTTGCAAGTGAAATTGGAAGTTTGCAGTAGAGGGCTAGAGAAAGCCTGATGAGGATCTACCCAAGAAAAATGCCTTGTAAGCAGTAGCCAGAAAAACTTTAGAGTCAAAGCTTCCTAACTTCACTCAGGGCCACATCCAACCATAGTATCACCCACATGCTAGTCATGGAGAATGGGGATTTAATGTTTTCCCCGCTGGGCTTTGTCAGTTTTGCTTCAGACCAATCACTTCTTAGTATTACTTTCCTGTTCCTTTTGTAATGGGAATGTTTACCCTATGCTATTATATCTTATAAGCATGTAACTTCCTTTTTATTATTAATATTTTATTTATACATGTTAGTGGGGTATAGAGTAATAAGTTAGTTGATATATCCATTATGCAACTATCAGATTAATATTGCTTATATGCCCATCTCCTTAAACATTTTACAGAATGAAATATTAAATACCCCCCCAAAA
>VMDO01039717.1:0-12482 GCA_007922755.1 Pedetes capensis
ATATATATATATATATATATATATATATATATATATATATACACATCATATGCACTCATATGCACATGGTCTCAGAAAATTGTAATAAGATGCAATAAGAATAGAATCAAAAGGTTTCTGTGTTGAAGCTTGAATCTTGAAGTATCCCAAAAGCCCACATATTGAAGAATTAGTCCCTAGCCCATGATGCTACTGGGAGATGGTGAGAACTTTAGTAGATGAGGCCTAACAGAAGAAAGTTAGATCATTGGGGGCATTCTGTGAAAGATCCCAGCCCTTTCTTCTCTCTTTTTCCTTCCTGGCCACCATGAGGTAAACAGGTCTACAGCATAGGGTTCTGCCATGATACTTTGTGACATGGCAGGCCCAAAGCAACATGGCCAAGAGACAATGGACTCAAATCTCTGAAACTATGATCTAACATAAACATTTCTTCTTTATAAGTTGATTATCTTAGGTATTTTTCACAGTGACAGAAATCAAACTAACACATCTGGCTTCATCCAAAGTATTGGATGCAGTGAGGTCCTGTGTAAGTTTTCAGAAAGACATATGCCATGGTGCCAACACCATTTTAACATCATTTTGGAAGTTTATGCTTTCTTCTCATCACCACTGTATAAGGGAAGATTGAGCTTAACAATTTCTCCAAGTCCCACAATGTGTCTAACACATTGTAGTGCTTGACCAAATGAAAAACTTTTTGAATGAATATATAAATGAATATTTGAATAAGTGAATGACATTGAATATATGAATAATTTAATTCATTAAGATATTAATATAAGTACCCACTTTATGCTAAAATGTACAGTGAATGAAAGTACTTGTCTCACAGTGCCTACAGCTCATGTTTCCTAATGTGCATGGAGAGGTGTTAATGAGGGGATTCTAGTGGGAGCAAATTTAGTCGTTGGTTTGGACTAAATATGTGAAATTAAAAATGAAATGTATGAAAAAGCAAATATTTTAAAGAGAAAATCAAAAGTAAGTTATAATAAATGAGAACTTAGAGTTCACTAAAAGATTATGTAGAAGAGCTTATCTAGTTTTTTTCTTTACAAAGCATATGTGTTTCACTGAATTTGTTTTCCCTATAATAACTATGTAGCATTTTCATATTCTCAACATTTAGAAATATTTGCAGACTTATTTCAAGTTATTAAGTGTCAGAAAAGTGTCCATGACCAACATGAGAAAACAGTCTCTTCATGCTTTTCAACGCTCAAAACATATTCAAATGTAAAAATCCAATAATTTAATTGCAATAACAAACTCAGTGATGTGTGTTTATCTTGCTTTCACACACAGGGATTTATGAGAAATCACCTTATGGAAAAGTAGTTCTATGTGCTAAAGCCCAAACTCAATGGAGCACTACACATAAAAGTTATTAAAATCAAATGGTTCTTTTAAACTTTAAATTTAAACCAGAGAGCTAGATAATCCAAAAGGAAATTAGGATAAATGTCCTTCTCTAAAAAGTCAAACTACTGAAATTGGGGAAAAAAATGTTCAGTGATAGGACATCTCTTTCAAACAAAAGGAAATCCCACATTTCAGTGGAAGAAATTGTACTTATTCATGTGTACTAACACCACAGAAATATATTTACTTTTAGAAATTAATTTAAAATACTTACATAATATACTTACCTAAAGTGAAAATTTTATTTTCCTAATATTTTATATTAGTATCATTAGTAATATCAACTATACCAAAAAACAATTCTCAATATCAACATTTCTTAAATGTAACTTAGCTTCTCACAACAATAAATAGAAATATTATAGAAATGTCCATTTCATGCTAAGTAAATTTTCAAAAGGTTTATAGATTTTGTGTCATAATTTATTTTATAAACTTAACACTTTAATAATTGACAATGAATAGAGTACTAAATTATAATTTATTTATTTATACAGTAAAATTGCATTTTTGCATTTATATGTATATTTATAAATATACCTATATGTAGAGTATTCAACATCTGAGAAAATCTTGGAACTATTTAAAATCTGTGATATTATATTGTACCACTAAGGAAACCATTAACATTGTTTAAAAAGAAGCACTCTAAACCCACAAATATTAGAAAATTACAAAACAGAGAAAGAAAATCATACCAACTGCATGTTAAAAGAAACTCTCAAGAGTGTACTTCAAAAGTACTTTAATAACACGAGGAATTAGTGAACTCAGAGATTCAATGATTATAATATTTATCCAAATGACACATACAGTAGAGGATGCAAAAGCAGACACAGTCTTTACTATTTTCAATACTTTAGATCTTATGAAATGATCAAGAAGCAAAGAATTATTTGCCTAGCTCCCATGAAAAAATACCATTTGGACTCCCCATTTTATAACAAAGTGAATTTTACATGGGTTAAAATGTGTGCTATGAAAACTATAAAACCATCAAAGTAAAATATAATTTTATATTTATCATATCATAGGATAGCTGAAGACATTTTTATTGATGGAAAAAATCAGAGGAAATGAGAAATTATTTTGCATGCAGCACTTTTAAACACTGAAACAAGAAATTAATAGAATGACAAAACAAGAGAAGAAATATTTATAAAAACATTGTCAAGATAAAATATGCTTAAGATATTTTGATATGAGCTGATTTTCATAGGAGCTGATGAAGATATCAGACTCCAGATATAAGTTGATTTAGGCTTACATATTTAGTTTACTTAAAGAGTAGATAAATATGTGATTAAGTTTCACTGTTATGATCCAGTTTAACCTTAGCTACCTCCCAAAGGCTCTATTTCTAAATACTACTGGCGATAGAGCTTCACCATAGAACCTGAAGTATCCATAGCAATACTTCTACCAGCATGGGCAGTTCAATGTCTGTAGGGTTGCAGAGCTCCCTTCAGATCTATGTTGGACTTGAAGATAAACAAGAAAAAAGCTGTCATGTCAGAATTTTAGTTTTCTAAGTATCTTTCACAGAAGACAATTTATATAGCTGCTGACAGTTTAAATGCTGTTTTTTTATAGAATTTACATTTTATACCATTAATACTTGTAATGCAGTCCAGTAATGAACAAAAAGCAATAACAAATTTATAAAGGAAATGCAAATTTAACAGTAGAAACCAGGTGATATTCGGAATAAACTGCTCACTAAGGAAGTGAACACCTAAGGATTGAAGAAAACCTGGAAGATTATAAGGAGAGTTAACACTTCCTTGTTTGTCACTGATTGCAGAAAGAAATAGTGAAGTTTAAATACTGGCCATGGTTTTTCTTCAGACAAATCATTAGACTCAGAGGAAGTGATAAAAGAGATGTTGTGGAGGCTGGTGGAGAGACAGATCTTGCTAAGGCTCCATTGAGGTGATCAACAATATACGATGAAAATGTTGCAAAATGGAAATTCTGCTGTTTTCTTGGTCATTTACAATGATAAGCTTCCCTGTTTGTGCTAAAGCAATGCCAGCCTTCTTTAAAGGAAAGTTAATTATAGCAGAATACTGTATGCAACTCTGAGATGCCATTCTATGACCACATTCATGATGTACTCACTATTTGTTTATATTCATCATGCTTTATAAAATGTGTGACTATGATACTGATGTATTTGGAATGTAGCAAGATTTATCCCAAATATTGTTTTGTTGAAAATATTTTCCTATGTTTTATAGATACAAATATAAAATTTACCTCCATAAATAAGACTATAAAACTTTATAATGAAAGAAAAGTACATTATATGGGATTTCCATATTGAAAACTGGGCAACATTACTCTGAACAAAATTTACCTGGAAAGAGAATCCATGAGATGTGCTTTTATCCCCTTATTGTTAGATATAGATTGTTCTTACAATTTCCTTATTGTCATAATAATATTTCAGTGAATATCTTTGAAGGTTGTTTTCTGGTATTTTGGATTATCTGTTTACTGTTTCTCAAGGTGGATTATTATGCTTCTGAAAAAAGGTTTTTTTGTGTGTGTCTAAATGTCTTTTCTCAAGGTTGTATAATGAGGCATCATGTGGAGTCTGACAGGAAAAAAATGCCAATTTCAAAGTCATAAGTATTTTATACCATGTAAAACGAAGATTGGAATTTACTTTTTGGAGCTAACAGCTTCTTTATATTGAGAAAATCACTTTATCAAGTCATTTAATCAAGCAAATTTAAAGTAAATACCCTCTATTGTCTTTGGAAAAGTTTGAGTGGTTTGAAAATAAACCAAATGGGGAATTTGTAAATATGTTAAAGGTACTGCCTCATAATGGAAACCAGTGCAAATACATCACATATTTAACATACTTCAGATTATATAAAACAAATGTTCAGCATGGCTCTTAATCTGGATTTTAGTTGTCCTCTGCCTGAAAATCAGTGTTTATTCTTACAAGGTATGTTATGTGCTGACCAAAGATTTTGAGAAGGGACTGGACTACGATAGCCAGGTTGGGTCAGGCTGTGAGGAGGATGGGGCTGGGATGTAACAGTACACATGTATACTGCACACTCTGAAACTCACATTCTTGAGAATCAAATTCTCAGGCGAGAGTGTCCATTATGGGTAAAGGAATCAGATTTTTTTTTAAGTAGAAAGCAAGATTTATCCTGAAAAGAAAAAATAATGTGTTTTTTTCTCACTAGCAGCTTTGGGCAGAAATTAAATGGATGCTGAGTTGGGCAGGGTGAGAGTAGGGTTTATTAGAATAGAATAAAAGAGCCAGGCACAGTGGTACATGCCTGTGATCCCAGAGGCTGGGGAGGCAGAGGCAGGAGGATAGCAAGTTCCAGACCAGAGGCAGTCTGTATAATCTAGTGAGACCCTGTCTCAAAAAAAAAAAAAAAAAAAGTTAAAAATTGGGCTGAGGGTGCAGCTCAGTGGTATAGCACTTGCAAAGCATGCAAGCTTGAGGCCCTGGGTTAAACCCCAGTACCACACACACACACACACACACAAAAGAATAGAATTAAAGAAATATTTTCCTCCTTTGAAACAATACATTCAATATTTTTGAAATCCTATGCATTGAAATGTTTGAGAATGGTGATTATTAAAACTAAATGTATATCAGAATCACTACAGAGGAAAAATCTACAGAACTCAGAAGTTTCTTTTCACACCATAGAGTAAGGCATGGTGTAAGGTCAAGATTGTATCATTTTATGCTAATATTTAAAGTGCTCATTCAGGCCACCAGATTGATTCTTTTTATTAAAAAGTAAAGAACAAAACACTATTCAGTTTTAAAGTTCAAATTTAGAACCCAATGGCTTAGTGTGAAAAAAGTATGTACTATTTCTCACAAATAGAAAATTATTAGTGTAGAATAATGCTTGATTATAATGAAATACTAGAACATTGATAAAGTATGATGTTGAAAGTATAAGGGATTCAAATTTAATTCAAAGATCCCCTAGAACTTTTTGTTTTTAAATTATACTATTTTAGTTTCCACAGTTCACATAATGGTCACATGGCTCTTAGGTAATAGCCATTGTAAATGTGTCTTCAGAGTCATAATATTCTAATATTGCTATTTTAGAGTATGCAAAATGATTATTAATATTGATCATAAAATATCTGTTTTATATGGTCTTACACAGTATCACTTAGAGATGGAGAAAATTAATATTCAATAAAAGTTCAAAATGTCATGTCAATGCATTTCTTGATGAAGAAAGAGAGTAATTTTCACTCTATAACACGATACATTACTCCTGAATTTCTCCTTTTAGGAACAAATAGAATGGAAGTCTTATAACAAGATATTTAATGATAGATTAAAACTTAGGCAAAAGATAGTGAATATTTTTTAAATGAATTTATCTCCAAAGTGAGTACTCTGGAGTAACTAGAAGTGCTCCTGGATTTCATTCTACACACTACAATCTTTGAAGCAATTGATCAGCTAAACACATTTTTTCAATGATGTATTACCCTGATGCATTATCAGACAGATTAGAGTTTCTAATGATTCATAAATCCACTAAATCATTGGAATGACACAGTAATAATATGATATTTAAAACTTCAAGATGAACAAAGTTCATCTAGAACAAAGGATTAAAGTTTCTAGATGAACAAAGATTCAGAAACAATTTTAAAACTTGCATTTCAAAATCAGATAAAACAGGAAATAAATGTGCTAAATATTAATACATTGATATCTAAGGAAATATATATATCATTAATTGTTTAATGTTTTACAGTGTGTCAGAAGTATGGCAGTAGTTGCTGACTAAGGTATTTTTTGTTTCTGCTATGAATTGTAGGATAATGCCCTAAAGGATAATCATTTGATATAATTAACAACAAATCTAACTGATTATATTGTTTTTAATTTATAACTAAAATTAATAAAATAAAAGCCTACAATTTATAGACCATGTAGACATACAGAAAAGTATTTGAGTTAATTGAGGGCTAGCACTACCTTGGAAATTCATAAACTCATATTTCATTGGTACTGCCAATTTTTGCTAAATGATAAAAAAAATCCCACAAAAACATCACTCTCAAACTCACAAGACAGAAAACTGTAAATTGACAATTTTCTCCCTTTCTTCCTTCTTTCCTTCCTTCCTCTTTCATTCCTTTCTTTCTTCCTTTCTTCTTTTTCAGTACTGACTTTGAATCCAAAGCCTCATACATGGAGGACAAGCACTTCACCACTGAGTTGCACCTTCAGCCCTTTACTTGTTTTTATTTTAATTTTTGAGGCATGGTCTCACTAAATTGCAAAGAAAGTCTGTGGCCTTGAACCTATGATCCTCCTGCCTCCTAAGTCTCTGGGATTATAGGCTCCTAGCCGAACTTTTTCTTAACCCTGAGGAGGTCATGGTTGATCTGAGATACAAACAAACAATTTTCTTAATCTATGAGAAAGTTGACATTTCTGGGCAACCAGCTTGACACAATCTGGAGACAAACAGGCATCTCCAGGAAGGACCTGGATAAGATGTGACCCCTTGCTTTACATGCAGAAGGCAAGAGTAAGAGGAATGTAGCTAGAGTAATGGATAAATTGGTTGAAACTAAGTATGAACTAGGGCTGGGATTTAGCTCAGTTAGTAGAGTGCTGCTCTGCAGTCTCTGAGGTCCCGGGTTCCCAGCACCACAAAAATGGGAGAAGGATCTGGCAATCCACTCCCAAGAAAATCATGAAACAATCAGCCATTGAAAACCCTATGAGGGCTGCTATGAATAGGACATGACTCGAGGGCACCTAAAAACAGGAAGTATGAACCGGGAGAAGGATGTGGTAGCTTACTTCTGAAACAATAAACCTATGAATAACAGAGAAGCATTGACAATCGTGCCAGGCCTGGTACAGCATCAGGAATTGTTGCATTTGTTGTACATAGGGTGGCCATGAGTTTGACCCGACTTGATGATACCTAACAGCAATAACAAATAGCAAGCATAAACTACAAAAAATGTAGAAAGCACCTGGAAACTACAGATATAAAAGATGCTATCACATTATTGCAGATTTTTCCTCTATGAAACTTCACATATAAGACTGAGAAAAGTTCTGAGAGAACATCTCTTATAGTTCATACCTGAGAGAGGTGAACAGCTTCAGGAGAAAAGCCATAAAACTCTGTTCAGAGCCTTCCTTCTTCTCCCCTGTATAGAATAAGAGGGCTACTTTGCAGGTATAGGCATTCCACAATTACCACCATTTAGAACACTGGTAAAAGAAAGAAAAAAACATTCTGTTCTGAATAAGGAGAAGGAATATATGCTGGGCCCAGACCTATAGTGACAAGAAAAATGAAAGTCTTTGAATGCTACGTCCTTAACATAAAGGGACAAACTACCTGCCTAGAACTCAATCATAATTTCCGAGAATAATCGTGGTTGGGAGGAAAGATGGCATCAAATATAAATAAGAGTATAATACTAATAAGAAAACTTTTATAAACAGACTATATCTGAGACATAAGGAAAGTTGTAAATCTAAGTATAAAATAAATACTGAGACAGACTCTATACAAATTAACTTACGAAAGCATAAGCTATTACTGATAGAATTTAAAGCCTGCAGTGCCAGTGAGGATAATGATAATGGCAATAAACTCAAAATCAAGTTAAATCATGAAAAAATTAAGAAAATTCTAAACTAAATGCTGAAGGAAAAGTGCAAAGTTCCATGTATAAACTATTTCAGTCTCTATTATCTTAAAAAAGACCACCTTTTAACAATAAGAATCAAAACACATATGAAAAGATAGGGGAAAACTAACATGCTATTAAATTGTAACACAATTAACAGGTTGATATAGATATGAAATAAACTTTAGATCCATGGCATTTAAAGTAATTATGATTAATACATGGAAAATTCTAAGGGACAGCTGGATAACATGCAAGGTCAGGTGGGTAATTTCTGCAGAGACATAGAAACTATGAGAAAGAGTTGAATTAATTGTTAGGAATAAAAATACTATTAACATAGACAAAAGATGGATTCATCATTAGATGGAACCAGAGAAATACTCACACAATCAGTGAACTTAAGATGATTTGCTAGAAAATACACAAACTTAATGCAAATAGAAAAAAAGTGAGGAAAATAAAGCACTGAACATCTAAGAACTATGAGATAATAACAGTCAATTATATGCCCAATTGGAATTCTAAAGGAAGAGAGGAGGACATGCAAGAAGAAATATTAAAGAAAAGAATGGCTGAAAAATTTCCAGAAACAATGCAGACTAAAAATAATAAACATAAAATTTAGAGATCATTAAGAAATACAATACTGCAGCCATTCCTCTGTGGTGTTGGATCCCTTCAGATCTCGGAAGGTAAGCAGGGGCGGGCTGGGTAACTACTTGGGTAGGAGACTGCCTGGGAACACCAGGTGCTGTAGGTTTGGGAGAAGGACCTGGCAACCCACTCCCAGAAAACCATCAGCCATTGAGAACCCTATGAATAGCAGAGAAGCACTGACAATAGTGCTGGGCATGGCATAGTGACAAAATGCTTTGTTCTGTTGTACATAGGGTCACTATGACTCAGATCCAACTCAACAGCACATAACAACAACAACAACAAGAACAAAATCTAAACCATGCAGAATCAGGCACACATGCAAACATATTTTAAAATTGCTGAAAACAATAAAAAAAGATAAAGTCCTGAAGGTAGTCAGAGAATAAAGAAATATATGCAGAGAAAATAGTATAGGAATTACTATAGATTTCTTATAAGACACTATACAAGCCAACAAAAAATGGAGTGACATAATTAACATGCTAAAAAGAAATAATAATCAAACCTGAATTTTATATTGAGCTAAACATCTTTCAAAAATAAAGAAGTTATTCTCCAAAAAATTAATACAATAAACTACTGATTGTGTGCCAAATCTACAACATATATTTAAAGTTGGTTGCTCAGGCAAAAGCAATATTACCAGACAGAAAAAGGATGGAAGATATATTGTTGTTGTTGTTGTTGTTGTTGTTGTTGTTGTTGTGTGCCATCGAGTTGAGTCTGACTCATAGCGACCTATGTACAACAGCTCAAAACACTCCCCAGTTCTGTGCCAAGCACACGATCTTATTTATGTTTAAGCCCATTGTCGCACACCCTGTGTCAATCCACCTGGTGGAGGGTTTTCCTTTTTTTCACTGACCTGCCACTCTCCCAAATATGATATCTTTCTCCAGGGATTGATATTTCCTGACTATATGTCCGAAATATGGAAGATACAGTCTAGCCATTCTTTTTCCCAAGGAGCACTCTGGTTGCACTTCTAGGACAGATCTGTTGGTTCTTTTGGCAGTCCATGGTGTATTCAATAGACATCTCCAGCAACATAATTCAAAATCATCAATTCTTTTCCTTTCTCACTTGTTCAATATCCAGCTTTCACAACCATATGATGTGACAGAAAACACCATGGCATAAGTTAGGCACACCTTCATCTTTAATGTGACATCTTTACTTTTCAATACTTTAAAGAAATCTTTTGCCACAGCTTTTCCCAAAGCAATGTATCTTTTGATTTCTTGACTACTGCTTCTATGGGTATTGATTATAGAGTCAAACCAAGCAAAATCATGGATAATCTCAATCTTTTCTCATTTATTTTGAACTTGCATACTGACCCAGTTGTAGAGATTTTTGTTTTGGTGATATTCAGTTGCAACCCATACTGAAGGTTATGATCTTCAATCTTCATCAGTAAAGGTTTTAAATTGTCTTCACTTTCAGAAGTAGAGTTGTGTTATCTGCATAATGTAGTTGGATAATGAGTCTTCCTCCAATCCTTATGCTATGCTCTTCCTCATAAATTCCAGCTTCTTGGATTATTTCCTTAGCATATAAATTGAAGAGATATGGCAAAAGTATACAACCCTGATGAGCACCTTTCACAACTTTAAACCAGGCAGTGTTTTCTTCTTCTATTTGAGCAATTGCCTCCTGGTCCACATACAGATTCCTTGTGAGTACAATTTGGTGCTCTAGTATTCCCATTTCCCAAAGTGTTATCCATAATTTGTTATGATCCACACAGTCAAATGCCTTTGCATAATCAAGAAAACATAGATAGACATCTTCTGATATTCTCTACTTTTGGCTAATATCCACCTGACATCAGCAGTGATGTCCCTGGTTCCCCACCCTCTTCTGAATCCTGCTTGATTTTCTGGCAGTTCCCTGCCTATATACTGCTACAGTTGCTTTTGAATGAGCTTTAGTAAAATTTTACTTGTGTGTGATATTAATGATATTGTCCAAGAGTTTCCACATTCAGTTGGATCTCCTTTCTTGGGAATAGGTACAAATATGGATCTCTTCCAGTCATTTGGTTAGGTAGGTGTTTTCCATATCTGTTGGCATAAACATGGTCTCCTTCAGTGCTGCATGTGTTTGTTGAAACATTTCTATTGGTATCCCATCAATTCCTGGAACCTTGTGTTTCACCAGTTCTTTCAAGGTGGTTTCCACTTTGTCTTGCAAAATGTTTGGTTCCTCTTCATATGCAACCTCTTGAAATGGTTGGTCATCTACCAATTACTTTTTGTTTAATGACTTTGTGCAGTCCTTCCATCTTCTTTTGATGTTTCCTGCATTGTCTAATATTTTCCCTGTAAAATCTTTCAAAATTGCCACTTGAGGCTTGAATTTTTTCTTCACCTCCTTAACTTTGAGAAACACAGACTATGTTCTTCCATTTTGGTTTTCTGCCTCCAGCATTTTGTACATGTCATTATATTTGTTTTTGACTTCAAAAGCTGCCTTTTGAAATCTTCTGTTTAGTTACTTAACTTCGTCATGTCTACCTTTTACTTTAGCTGCTCGATGTTCAAGGGCAAGTCAGTTTGCTGCACTGTGGGGGCTTGTGTGTTGCAATGAGGCTGAAAGCTATGCTACCAGTATCTCAGATAGCAACAGGGTCACCCACAGTGGACAGGTTTCAGCCCAGCTTCCAGACTGAGACACACTAGGGAGTAGGCACTGGCACACCACTGTTGAAACAACTAGCCATTGAAAACCCTATGAATAGTAAAGATGGAAGGCATATAAATATTTAAGAAGTGTTGGAAGTCATCTCCTCTGTCTCTCTCAGCAGTCCTTGGTGGTTGAACCCAGAGCCTAGCACATATTTTGGAAATCTCTACCACTGGACTGCACACATTTTTTTTTTATTTACTTACTTATGTTTTACTTTAAATTTTGAGTCAAGGACAGGCTAAGTTACTCAGGCTGCCTCTGGCTTCCAAGTCAGAATCCTCCTGCCTCTGCTTCAAAACTCTCTGGGAATACAGGTGTGTGCCACCATACCAGCCTTATTTTCTCTTTTTTTATTGTTTTGTTGTTGTTGTTAGGTGCCGTAGAGTCGAGTCCGACTCATAGCGACCCTATGTACAGCAGATCAAAACACTTGCCGATTCTGTGCCAGGCAAACCATCTATTTATGTTCAAGCCCATTGTTGCAGACACCATGTCAAACCATCTGGCAGAGGGTTTTCCTCTTTTGCATTGACCTGCCACTCTCCCAAACATGATGTCCTCCTCCAGGGATTGTTCTCTCCTGACTACATGTCTGAAATATGTAAGACGCAGTCTGGCCATTTTTTGCTTCCAAGGAGCACTCTGCTTGTACTTCTTCTAAGACAGATTTGTTGGTCCTTTTGGCAGTCCATGGTATATTCAATAGAAGTCTCCAGCACCACAATTCAAAAGCATCGATTCTTTTTCTGTCTCTCTTGTTCAATGTCCAGCTTTCATAACCATATGATGCCACTGAAAATACCATGGCATGAGGCAGACGCACCTTCGTCTTCAATGTGACATCTTTGCTTTTCAATACTCTAAAGAGATCTTTTGCCACAGCTTTTCCTAGAGCAATGCGTCTTTGGATTTCTTGACTGCTGCTTCCATGGGTGTTGATTATAGAGCCAAGCAAAGTAAAATCTTGGACAACCTCAATCTTTTCTCCATTTAATGTGAAGTTGCGTGCTGAC
>VMDO01039718.1:0-12494 GCA_007922755.1 Pedetes capensis
TTCCAGTCACCAGTGATTATCAGTATGTCTTGATTGCATGTTTGATCTATTTCAGATTGCAGAAGCTGATAGAAGTCTTCCTTTTCTTCATTTGTGGCCTTGGTGGTGGGTGCATAAATTTGAATAATAGTCATATTAACTGGCCTTCCTTGTAGGTGTATGGATATTATTCTATCACTGACAACATTGTATTTCATGACAGATCTTGAAATGTCTTTTTTCCAGTTGTATAGGTAGTTATAGTTATATAGTTAGTTATATAGTTATAGTTATATAGTTGTTGTTGTTGTTGTTGTTAGGTGCCGTCGAGTCGGTATCCGACTCATAGCGACCCTCTGTCCAACAGGGGAAACACTATTATCAGTGCTTCTCTGCTGTTCATAGGGTTTTCAATGGCAGATTGATTTTTGGGAAGAGGTTTCCAGGTCCTTCTCCCAAGCCTACAGCTTCTGGTGTTCCCAGGCGGTCTCCCATCCAGGTACTAACCAGGCCTGATCCTGCTTAGCTTCCGAGATCTGACGGGATTGGATGCCACAGGGCTATGGCTGCAGGCAGTTATATAGTTAGTTATAGTTATATAATTAGTTATATAGTTATAGTTGTATAGGTAGTTATAGTTACATAGTTAGTTATATAGTTATAGTTATATAGTTAGTTATATAGTTAGTTATAGTTATATAGTTAGGTATAGTTATATAATTAGTTATATAGTTATAGTTATATAGGTAGTTATAGTTGTATAGTTAATTACATAGTTAATTATAGTTATATAGTTAGTTATAGTTATATGGGTAGTTATATAGTTAGTCATAGTTATATAGTTAGTTATAGTTATATAGTTATAGTTAGTCATAGTTATAATAATATAGTTATATAGTTAGTTATAGTTATATAGTTAGTTATAATTATATAGGTAGTTATAGTTATATAGTTACATATTTATAGTTATATAGTTAGTTATAGTTATATAGTCAGTTATATAGTTAGTTAGAATAACAAGGGAATGATGTGAATATAGTTTAGAGAGTACATTAAAGCAAAACCATAGAGATTGTTCACTGGCAGCCCGAGGAATGTGTTCATGATTCTGAAGTCATGTAGGACTGTGGAAGCATTTTAACAGAGGGATGGTGGAAAACACCGTTGAAAGCCAGTAATGTGTAGACTGGGGTACAAGAGTGAACAGTTTGAACAAGGAGGCCATTGTAGGGAATTATCCAATCCTCATCCTGCCCCCCATTGGTAATCAAGGATCTCTCCTTGATTGCCCAAGGAGTGACATCTGGTTTCACTCTCTGTTTGACTGTCACTCCTAAATTGGTTGAGCCCAGCCCCTCACACCCCCACCAGATTGCCATCTTGAGGCAGTAAAGGCACTTAGTTACCCAAGGGCTATATGAACAAAGCTCGCTCTGCATGTGAGGCTGCGGATGGTGATGCTGAGAGCTGCTGGCTGCCGGCTGCTTGCTTGCTGCCGGTCTGCTCTGCTGCTCCATCGCAGACGGACCACCAATGAGGAAAGAACTCTCTGTCTGACCACAGATGAAAAAAGAACTCTCTCTCTGGATTTGAGAGTGGAATCTGGAGGCAGAAGAGCCGCCGCTGCCCCTGAGGCAGCAATAGAGCTGCAGCACTCAGGCTGCTGACACTTGTTATAGCTGTGCACTTGTTTGGGTTCCTCTCTGCCCTTATCAGGGCTGAGAGACAATAAAGAGCTGTGTTTGTCCCCGTGCAAGTGCTGCAAATAAACACGTGCATGTGTGCACACGTAAGTAAAAAGGGCCGTGTGATGCAGCCTGGGTGGCTGCTCTAGTGGGAGGTCATTTCTGAGCAAAGAACTCACCAGGCAATGGAGCCCCTCATGCAAGAATCTGCGGGAGAACAGCCTGGGCGCAGCAAACCACAGGCACTAGCTGAGCGGCAGAGGCCACACGGGGTGACCGTGTGGCCAGTGTTATTCTGCTAGTAATTATGAGGCATGTGTAGGGTCCACATGCATTCCATTCATCCTGGGCTCCCGTGGAAATGCAGTCGCGATTCCGTGGGCCGGCTGCCCCGCTCTCCATGCTGCAGCTTCAACAAACATCCATGTGGTGCCAAAGAATTCTGATCCACAAACTTCATCTGGAAGAGTTGGTTGAGGATCAATCAAGTCTGTGACTGCAGCCTAGGGGAGGTGACCGGACGTGAAATGAGGTCAACAAGCCAGGGCCAAACCAGGCCAGGGCTTTGAAACCTACAGTGAAGAGTTTGCATTTCCCTTCAAGTATGAGAATAAAATAATCTGATTCTTTTTTAAAGGTAACTCTTGTGTGAAGGCTGGATTCCGAGGGCATCTGCAGAACCATCCTTTAGAAAGATGAATCTGTCAGCCACGTGCAGAAGGGGTCCGAGAGGAGAGAAGCTCTTTTGCAAAGCCTGCAGTTGACCGCTAGGAGCCCGGAGTGGGGAGGTCAGCCTCACTTCCAAACCTATGCAAGATTCAAATGATCCCAACTGTTCGGAGGCCAGGCGTGGAGGCCGGGAGCCTCCCCTGACCTCTTCCATTTAATCTTCTCACAAGCACACACCGCTTGTTGTGAAAATCCGTTTCCAGGAGCTTAATTCTGAGGCATCCAAGGACATCTGGTTGTCAATGTATAAATGCTCCGGGGGATTTTTAACTGCAAGAGAGGCTGAGATTTCTGAGTACGACTCCCTTGCTTTCTGCCAAAAGAAATGACAAGGCTTACCAGTTTTGCAGTGCCAATATAGCCCTCCCTTACCCTTTGTGCCTTAAAAAAAAATGCTGCTGATTAATTTACAACCCAGATGATGAGATTCCAGATATTTCAGACAGAACAAATCCGCCTTAAAAATCCCAACCAGCAAGAGAGTGGTGCTAGCGTTGGCACTGGCTTTCTGCTTGGGTTGGCTGGAAAAGCTGCTGCAAAATCTTGAGATAGAGCACTCAGCTGCAATGCTCATTTGTATTTTAATGTAAATGAGTTTCAGATCCTTCTTGCAAGGAGATTTTGGCTGGGAAACAGGAGATGTTCTGGTCCCAGAGTAGGGGGCAGAGGGCTTGGGGGTGTTGAATGGGGAAGGGGAAAGGGGAAGGAGGTGGCCTAAGGCACTACACTTGGTTTCCCTCACACATTTGCCTAGGGCCAGCACAGCGCCCCCCACCTGCTTCCTGAGCAGAAGGCTCTTAAGCTGCTGAATGAAGAATAAGAACAAAGGTAGCTTTATAACTGTATTGTCTGTGCTAGATTGGCTCTACTGTGAGAGGTGTCTATAGCAATAGGCCCCTGACAGGGATTTCCTCAGATCCCAGAAGATAGGCAGGATCAGGCCTGGTTAGTCCTTGGATGGGACATCTCCTGGGAACACCAGGTGCTGTAGGCTTGGGAGAAGGACCTGGCAACCCACTCCCAAAATATCAATCCACCATTGAAAACCATGTGAGCAGCAGAGAAGCACTGACAATAGTGTTTCGCCTGTTGTAGGCAGGGTCGCTATGAGTCAGATACCGACTCCATGGCACCTAACAACAACCTGCAGAAACTCTTAGCAAGGGTGCTGGGCACCTACTTCCTAGTCCTCAGTTTCTTCTCTTGCCTCTGTGCACAGGTAGCTCTGAGCACCAGCTCTCTGCAGAAGTGAGACGTAGGGGGAGCTGGAGATGGAGAAAAGAGGACTTCAAGAATAGCTTAACTGAATTAATTCATCTTTACAGATGTTCTGGCCTTAAGGGAATTGAGTAATTCCACTATGAGCCTCAGCACCTTGGCTTCCCCCATCCCCCGTTCCTCACCTGCCCTTGGTGGCGTGAATTTTCTTTATAGAAGAGCAAGGATATTAGAAACCACATGAAATTGCCTGCAAGAATAACAAATCACACACATTAATTGGATTCTTGGCAAACGATGGAAAAAATGTCCCAGCATGGACGAAACAGGTTATTTTTAGACAACTTTGCTCTGAAAGATGTTGATTCCTCTGTGAATGAGTTCATAGCGCACGCTGCAAACTACTTTGGCCTGAGCCTTCTAGAAAAAAAAAAATCCCAATTTTTTCCTTTTGATTATGTAATAAAATAAAATGAGCCATCTCCCAGAGCGGTCTTGGAAATATTCCTGAATGGAAAGGGCTTTTTCTGTCAGCTTCTATCTATATATTTGCCTTTCTATGAGCCCTTTATGTTTGCGACCTAAAGACATTAATAGAAATAGAAGTTCTTCCTACCATTCATTTAGTATTTCTGCTGTCTCCATTTTTAACTCATGAGCTCACCCGTATGAGTCATTGGATTTCCTATACTACAACTCTCTGCTTTTTTATTTTTTTATTTTTTTATGAAAACACTAAGGACTAAGACTTTATATGGAACCAAAAAGGAAGAAGGATGAAGCCACCAGGACTTACAGAGATCTGACCTGGAGATAAGAGAGCTGCTAGGGATTAGAAGACCTCGCCTAGTCAGTCTTAAAACACAATTAGTCCAGATGGTGCCGATGGGAATTAAGGGCTGCACGGTCCCAGAGCAAACACAATACCTGCCTTTGGGGCGCTCTTAATCTCAGGGCAAAAGAGGGAAATGGGGCTTTTGGAGGCCTAGCTGCGCATTCCCCAGTGGTTATAGTGCCAAACACTGGGGACTCAAAGAGATGGTTTATCAGATAGTGGAAACGGCTTCCAAATCATTAACGGATTATAAAGTTCTGCTGGAGAATCGCTTTTGGAAATCAAGTTTTAAAGTCAACTATACGTGCTTCGGAGATTTCATTTACTGTTTTATATACATATACATATATGACTTTGTTATATATATTATATGTACACTAATATATAAACATATATAAGCATAAGTCACATATATGTATGTCTGTATATGTATATATATCTGTATATACATATATATGTATTATATATATATATATATATAATGGGAGAAGGGCCTGGCAATCCACTCCCAAGGCAATCCCGAAAGAGTCAGCCATTGAAAACCCTATGAGGGTCGCTATGAGTCGGATACCGACTCGACAGCACCTAACAACAACAACAACATATATATATGTATGTATTATGTTGTTGTTGTTAGGTGCCATTGAGTCGGTATCCGACTCATAGCGACCCTCATGGGGTTTTCAATGGCTGACTCTTTTGGGGTTGCCTTGGGAGTGGATTGCCAGGCCCTTCTCCCATTTGGCGGTGCTGGGAATTGAACTCAGGACTTCAGAGACAACAGCGCAGCGCTCTACCAACTGAGCTAAATCCCAGCCCCCATATGTGTATTATATATGTATTATATATAGGAAAGACAGAGTCACTTCTTCTCCAATGCCTGACCTGGATACCAAGGTGCTTCCTTTGTGTTTACTGTTTATTTTGCTTACAGATCCTCTTCTGTGTACATCTCAAACAAATTTCTGAAGCTAATGCAAGCAGGAATCCTTAGAGTAATTAATTCTTTGTGTTTGGAGTAGACTAGAATTAGGGATCAGAGTTAAAGTACATTCTTGATAAATGTACTGCTTTTCCAGGCCAAGAAAATCCAGAGGCCTTCCGTACTCGCAAGAATTTGCCCCTTAAATTTATCTCTAAAAACTGTCTGTTGATGACAGAAATGATCAATTCTAGTCTTCAGGGATAAGCTTGAATCTCTGGTAAAATGTACATGTTGTTGTTAGGTGCCGTCAAGTCAGGTCCGACTCATAGAGACCTGATGTACAACAGAAAAAAACTCTACCTGACATTGTGCCATGCTTGACACTATTGTCAGTGCTTCTCTGCAATTCATGGAGTTTTCAATGGCTGATTGTACCAGGAGTGGGCTGCTGGGTCCCTTTCCCAGGCGTACAGCCCCTGATGCTCCCAGGCAGTCTCCCATCCAAGGACTAACCAGGCCCACCCGTGCTTAGCTTTGGAGATCAGATGGGTTCAGACTCCAGGGTGGTCTGGCTGTAGACAAAATGCACGTACTCTGACCAAAACACTTTTAGATTATTATCATTCACTGAACTTTAATGTGGGGTTGGGGGTTAGTTCAGTTGGTAGAGTGCTGTAAGACTCGGCTTCCCAGAGAGAAACCGTGTCTACCTAGAGAGTTCCCAGTGAGAGACGGAGTCCGAGGTCGATGCAAGTACACAGGATTTATTGTTCTGACGACGGGGTCTACCAAGCTCTTTTGAACCAGAGACCCCGAAATGCAAAAGCATGAGTCTTTTATACCCATACAGAAGCAGAATTAGCAGGTTAATTGGTTACATTAGTTGACCTTTAAACTGATTAGCAGGTTAATTGGTTACATTAGTTGACCTTTAAACTGATTAGCAGGTTAATTGGTTAATAGTGTGGTGCACGCAAAGGGGGCCTTTAAACTGATTGGTTCAGGCAATAGAGTGGTAATCTAAAACAGTCCCGGACTTTCCAAGTTGGGAGGGGCTGGTTCACTCTAGGGCCAGTGGAAAATTTTTACCTCATTCAACTTAGTCTGATCTATAAAATGGCTGCTCTATGGCTAAGCTGGGACCTTCAGTGCTGTGTTGGGTTCTCTGAAGCTCTCAATTCAATCCCCAGCACTGCAAAAGTGGGAGAAGGGTGTGGCAATCCACTCTGGGAGCAATCCTGAAGCAATCGGCCACTGAAAACCCTATGAGGGTCACTATGAGTTGGACCCAATTTGAGGCACTTAACAACGGCAACAGATTTTAAAGTGAATGGAGATTCTCAAGAGATGGGACATGGAGTGTGGAAGGGAATTCAGAGGCCTGGGTTGCTGAGAGTGGTAATGAAGAAGGATCCTCTAAGGGTGCAAATGAATGAGCCCTGACTTTGCTGTGTTCAAGCGCTGTAAATGGGTAGCCTTGTCCTCAGACTGGAACTGATTGCAATTCCTTCAAAGAAGCTTCCAAACTTTGACACACTGTTTCTTCAGACAGCAATGGCATCTAGGACGATCTCCCATATCTGAAAGCACCTTCTTGTGAGCATATATCAGTGGGTGTCAATGTGGGCAAGTTAAAACCACCACCACCAGGAAGCCCTGGGTGACTGCTTCTATTGCACATTCCTGTGGCTGACATTCCTGCTGCTGGGGGTGGATTTGACTCCTGAGGCTGAATGAGGCGAAACATTGTTTCACACCACCCCTTGTGCATGCGGTTTTCTTGTGATGTCTTTGCCTGGCTTCTTGTTGTTGTCGTTAGTGCTGTCCAGTAATGCCTGACTCATAGGGACCCTTATGCTGTCGCTAGGTGCCGTCCAGTCATATCTGACTCATAACAACCCTTACAGGGTTTTCAGTGGCTGATTGTTTTGGGATTTCCTCAGGAGTGGATTGTCACATCCTACCCAGTTTTGCGGTACTGGGAATGGAACCTGGGACCTCAGAGACTGCAGAGCAGTGCTCTACCAGCTGAGCTAAATCCCAGCCCCATTGTCTGGCTTAGTACCAGCGAACACTGGCCTCCTAGAATAAATCCCCTTATCATTCATTCTTTGGAACTGTTTGTGAAGGACAGGTATGCTTCTTTCAATGTTTTGTGGAATTCACCAGCCTACCACTCAGACCTGGCCCTTTCATTGTGGAAAATTTTTTTATTACTACATGTGTAGAGAAAAAGAAAGATTAGTGGCTGTCTAAAGACCTCTAGGAAGTGACTGTTTGCATAGTAATTGCTAAGGATCACAAGGTTTCTTTTTGGGTTAATGAAATAGTCTATAAATAGATTGTGGTCATGGTTGCACAACTATGTGAATCCACTAAAACCCACTGAATTATTCACTTTAAATAACTGTCTTGCTTTTCTGTTCCATGTACCTGGTCCATGGAAATGCTTATCATTTTCTGAAACTGCTTATGTTATTTTACTTATTTATTCAGACTTATCCTGTCCCTGTTCTTATTTAAAGCAGAAAAGGGTACACAAAGCATGTGCTTACTAATCTCATCCTGATACCTCCTTGTAATGCTGTTGTTGTTAGGTGCTATGGAGTCAGTATCCGACTCATAGTGACCCTGTGTACAACAGGCAAAGCACTATTGTCAGTGCTTCTCTGCTGTTCATAGGGGTTTTCAATGGCGGATTGATTTTTGGGAGTGGGTTGCCATGTCCTTCTCCCATCCATATAATGAGTCTTACTTAAATATGCCTTCCAGATTGCTTTAAAATTATTTGAGACCAATGGAATTAAACATTTCACTTATTGGGATGTCAGAATAGGGAACTATGAGCATGCCAGCTCGCCTGTCTAGACTCTCAAAAAGCATTCCAGTGTTTTCCCTTCATAAAAACAACAATATGAACAGCTATCCATGCATGAAAAGACTTTCACAAGAGCTGAAGACTCCAGGTGAGATAAGATAACAACTGTGTGTAGCACAGAAATAAGAGTGACACAGTAAAAAGGGCAAGACAGAAAAACAAATGAGGGCGTCCAAGGGCAGGAGGGAGAGGTTCAACAAAAAGGGGCATAAAGAAGAATTCTTGGAGGGGTGGATTGAGGTGGTGATTTTCCAATCGTATGCATTTGTCAAAACTGAAGCGTGCACTAAAAAGCATGATTTTTTTCATGATGAGTTCAGGGCAGATCTTTGAGATGAATTGTTATTGTTGTTGTTAGGTGCCGTCGAGTCGGTATCCAACTCATAGCGACCCTCTGTACAACAGGGGAAACACTATTGTCAGTGCTTCTCTGCTGTTCATAGGGTTTTCAATGGCAGATTGATTTTTGGGAGGGGGTTGCCAGGTCCTTCTCCCAAGCCTGCAGCTTCTGGTGTTCCCAGGTGGTCTCCCATCCAGGTAACCAGGCCCGACCCTGCTTAGCTTCTGAGATCTGATGGGATCGGATGCCACAGGGCTACCGCTGCAGGCCTTGAGATGAATACTGAACAAAAATACATGACGCAAATCACAAAAGTTAATATGTAAATGTTAAAACTCTAAGATAGAAGACTAAAGGGATGATGAAACATAGATCATGAAATTTCCTCATTAAAATCAATGCAGGAATAGCAACATTTGCAGGTACAGGTAAAGCAAATAAGTGAAAGATTACATAAACTTATAGTGAACGTCTTTTTTTTATTGGAAATTTTTAATGTACATGTTAATGTGATTCATTCTGACATGCTTTTCGTTGTGACATTTCCATATATGCATTTTGTTGTACATTATTCATACAGATTCCACTTTACCCTCTTGTTCAAAAAAGCATGATTTTATTTAAGTTAATTATACTTCATTTAAAGAACCCAAACTCCAGCGACATAAAGCAACATAAGTGAATTCCACAAATATAATATTAGCAAAGGAAGCAATACATAGTGTCTAGGGATACATGCTTAAAGGAAAAACTGCCCCGGCCCTCGGGGCTGTTCAACAGGGACCGAGAGTAAGGGGCGGATGAATGGGAGAGAGAGATAAGAGACACGAAGGATGAGAGCAAGACAGGCTGTCTGATCAAGTCTTTAATTTTTTGCTGTAGCTTAAATACACATGGAAGGGAGAGGGGCAGGGCAGGAAAGTCACAAGAGCCAGGGGATTCTTCAGAAGTCTTCAGCTCCTCCTGTAACCCTGACAACCGCTTTCAGATGGTAATTTCAATTCAAAGGTCACAATGCCCTGTGGCTCAACATCTGCTATTTTCACCACACCCTGCACCTTTTCATCAGGGTATCTTGTAAAAAGTTACTTATGGTCTTGGCACCTGGCAAAAAACTGAAATGAAAAGCAAGAAAGCAAGTTCCATAAAAATGGAGATGATGTTGTTGTTGTTGTTGTTGTTAGGTGCCATCGAGTCGGTATCCAACTCATAGGAACCCTCATAGGGTTTTCAATGGCAAACTGTTTCGGGATTGCCTTGGGAGTGGATTGCCAGGTCCTTCTCCATTTTTTGCGGTGCTGGGAATTGAACTGGAGACCTCAGAGACTGCAGCGCAGCGCTCTACCAGCTGAGCTAAATCCCAGCCCAAAAATGGAGATAGTGGCCTGTAACAGTTAGAAAGCAATCAACAAAGTGGCAGGACGTCCTGCTTCATCAAGAATTACTTTAATATAAATGGATTAAAAAATTCCCATCAAAAGACATAAAGTGGTTAAATGGATAAAGTACACGCTGCTTGAAAGGGAATCATTTCACCTTTTAGGACATACATATCCTGAAAGCGCAAGGATGAGAAAATTTATGCTATGGTAATGGAAACCAAAATAGCGAAGATTTGTTGTTGTTGTTAGGTGCTGTGGAGTCAGTATCCAACTCATAGTGACCCTATGTACAACAGGTGAAACACTATTGTCACTGCTTCTCTGCTATTCATAGGGTTTCCAATGGCTGATTGATTTTTGGGAGTGGGTTGCCAGGTCCGTCTCCCAAATACTGGAGATAGCTACACTTAAATAAAATAGACTGTAGGTCAAAAACACTTTCTCCATGCTTTCTCAAGCTTTAGAAACAACAGAAATAGAACAAAATCTACATATGTACTTGCAAGTTTTCTAGTAGCTATACTGGGCTGGGGTTTAGCTCAGTGGGTAGAGCACTGCTCTGCACTGTCTGAGGACCCAGGTTTGATCCTCAGCACTGCAAAATGGAAGAAGGATGTGGCAGTCCACTCCTGAAGCAATCAGCCATTGAAAACCCTAATAGGGTCGCTATGAGTCAGGCTTGACTCAAAGGCACCTAACAATAACAGCAGCTACCCTAAACATATAAACAGGTAAAACTAACTTTAATATTCTATTTTATTCAACCCAGTATTGTGTATGCATTATCATTTCAAGATGTTGAAAACCATTAAGATACTTTCCATTTTTATACTAACTCTTTGACGTCTAAGGTGCACTTTATACTTTGCAGCACACCTTGGTTCAGAATCGCCATATTTCAAATGCTCTGTAGCAACTTTCCTATTGGATGATGTAGATTTGGGGCTTTTATAAAGCAATAGTAAATGCAATTTCTATCACCATCACTTTGAATCTTATTGGATATTTTTGTTCTAATAATTTCACTAAGTAATTAAGACACATAGAACAGCTAGGTGCAGTGGCACACGCCTCTTATCTCAGCACCTTAGGAGACAGATGCAGAGGAGGATCATGAGTTGAGGCCAGAGGCATTCTGCATAACTTATCAAGACCCTGACTCAGAAATATAAAAAACCAAAACAAAACAAAAAATGAGCTGGGTAGAGCACTTGCAAAGTACCTATGAATCCCTCGGTTCAACTCCCAAGTACTGCAGTAAATAAATGAATAAACAAATAAATAAGTAGACATACAGAACAAAATTTAGATCACCCTGAAAACTGTGTTTTGCTCTATATTATAGTTGTAATGCTGAAGTATTTGAAGCATTCACCTTAGCTTCTCTTTTTGAGTCAAGGAAAAATTGTGAAAAGCCTTCTATGTACAAATTTACAATAGAAACGATGAGGCAGGATAGAAAGATAGGGACGTTTGGGGGCCATGCAAAAGGAAAGAGCTTTCACCCCAGGATCTGATTTGAATCTCAGCAGGTCAGAATCAAGGTCTTTGACACAGCTACCAAGAAGACCACCATGAAGACTGCTGCAGAGAGACATTGTTCTTGAGAGACATTTTAAATAATGAAAATGTCAGAATAGCAATAGGCCAGGTTTGGGGTCAAAAATGTAAATAACTTTTAAGTTTTGCCTCCTCCTCTGTAATTCTGTGCTTCTTTGAGACATGCAACTCCCTCGTGACTTTTTTCTTAAGCCTAAACAATGGACACATCTGTCAGTTTGCCTCACTGTGGGAGCTTGTGTGTTGCGATGAGGCTGAGAGCTCTGCCACTGTAACCTTAGATATGAGCAAGGTTACCCATGGTGGACAGGTTTTCAGCTGAGCTTCCAGACTAAGACAGACTAGGGAGTAGGACCTGGTGAGCCACTCCTGAAACAACTAGCCATTGAAAACCCTATGGATAGCAAAGAGACACTGTCAGATACAGTGCCAGAAAATGAGCCCCCCAGGTTGGAAGGCACTCAAAAGACTAGTGGGGAAGAGTTGCCTCCTCAAAGGAGAGTCTACCGTGATGACAGAAATGGAGTAAAGCCCCAGGGACCTCGATTTGGTCCAGGAAGGAAGGACCTCCTTCCTGATGTGGCATGACTCAAAATGAGGAGAAACAACTGTAAACATCCATTAATAATTGGAACATGGAATGTACGTAGTATGAATCTAGGAAAATTAGAAATCATTAAAAGAGAAATGGAGCACATAAACATTGACATTCTAGGCATGGGTGAGCTAAAATGGACCAGCATAGGCCATTTTGAGTCAGACAATCATATGGTCTACTATGCTGGGAATGATAAACTAAAGAGAAATGGGGTTGCATTCATCATCAAAAAAGACATTTCAAGATCTGTCATGAAATACAATGTTGTCAGTGATAGAATAATATCCATATGCCTACAAGGAAGGCCAGTTAATATGACTATTATTTAAATTTATGCACCCACCACTAAGGCCACAAATGAAGAA